>JAJOZX010004111.1:257500-416671 GCA_023014485.1 Bathynomus jamesi
TCGACGAGCGCGTTCCACATGTCGTGTTCTTTTTCAATCCACAAGCCTCGTAGTCGGGCTCTGAGGATGTTGTATTGCAGTTTGTTATGCAGGTAATTTATGCCGCTGTCCATCTGGTTCCTGACGACGTTTAATTGGCGTGTGGCGGCGACGATTTCTTCGGAGGGGGAGGGGTGTGGCAGAATGCGGTGGGTGATGGTGGGTACGTGTTTTTCCTTGGCAGTCTTCAGCGCCTTCAGAAGGTCTGCCGTGGCAGCTTCAATTGCTGCTATCCCCCCACCATTCAGTTCTGAGGGCTCGTGTTGGGCGAGGTCAGCCTGGTACTCCTCCCAGTTCGTCTTGCGGATGGAGTGGCGGGGACGGATTGGGACTTGTAAAGGAGCGCAGGCAATCTTCATGATGATAGGGACGTGGTCGCTGGGTGTGGCTGGGCCCGGATAGTGATGAGTGTTGAGGTATGCCAGATTATTGGCAATAATTTTGTCGGGCATCGTTCCGGCGTTCCTGCCGTAAAAAGTTGGAAAATGTGGCCCTAGCCACTTCATTTTCCCCCTTCTGTTTATTTCCGCCAGTTGTTTCCCGTAATGGTTACTGTAGTTATCGTCGAAGTCCACATGTCTGGCATTCAGGTCTCCGATGATGTAAACTGGGCAGTTGTAGTTCAGAAGTTTGATAATATCTGCTGATGAGATGGTGCCCCTCCTCGGGGGGCAGTATGTCGTCCCAATGACGAGGTCTTCGTGGCCCAGTTTTAACCTCACTGCCAGTGTTTCGTCTTCGAAGCTTGTGATCTCTTCGAAGCGAAGACCACGTTTGACGGCAATTGCAACACCGTCATGCAGTTCTTGCGATCTGTTCGATTGTATGATGTTGTAATTGAACAGTTTTATTTGCTGGGGAGCCTTTAGGCTGTGTGAGTTAATGAGGATGATGTCTGGGTCGATTAGTCTGTAGGTATTGGCCAGAGACGTCTTGTGCGTTTGCCAATGCAGTACATTTTGCTGAAGAATCGTTAGGTTAGATTGTTGCGCGTGCATGTTGATTGTGTTTTGCTTTTTGGTTCAGTGCCTGTGGGGGAGCGCGTCGCATTTCCTGAACGAATTTTTTTGAATGCCTGGTCCGGGAGAACGTCGAGGTCCTCACCGATGACAGCGATTTCTTGTCGTTCGATCAAGAGTGGGATGTCATAAGTGGTGTCCACATTCTCTTCGAAGGTGTACTTATAAGATCCCTCTCTCAGCCCTTTCACCAGTTGGGATAGCACCATGGATTTAGGGAAGGGGTTGGTGGCCTTCGCGACGATCCTCAGCCCCAGATCTGAGGCCTTGAGTTGGGTATGAGCAACCTTCTTCGGTAACGGCTTAGAGGATTCAGTGTTCGGCTTCTCAGGAGATTTGGGGCAAGAGGTTTGCCCGGTTAGGGGCTTCACTTTCGGTGCCTCCCGTCTTCCCGCACGAGTGCGGCGGGGTCGTGGGGCATCCGTGTAAGATTCCGCTTCGTTGTCTGATACTGGGGCAGAGACGGGTTTGGGTACGGGTTCGGGCTCAGGTTCTGATTCACTGTCTGATTCGTCGGAGGCGGCAGTTGTCCTTTCTGGAAGTCGTGCCGCGAAGATAGATGCCGAGGGGACATCGTCGGGGGCGTTGACTTCCGGCATGCCGTTTCTCCTGAGCATGTCATTTAGGTGCTTCGAGTATGTGCCTGGGGTGCCCATATTGAGGAGATGAGCGTGTATGACGCACGTCAATAGGGTCAGGCTGTTTGAGTTTTCAAGTACGATTTCTGTGGGACTGAGGTGGGAGCGAGCCTCCTCGATGGACTGTTTGACTGCAGCTCTGTACGGTTGCAGCTCTTTTACGGCCGAGTCCTCCTGAGTTTTTTCCTTCCTCAGTCGGATGGCCTCCTTCTTCTTCGGGCATGCCATTGCCAGTGTACGGTGCGGGCCGTGGCAGTTGATGCATTTCTTTTGTGTGGCCTTACATTCGGTCCACTTATGTCCCACTACTGCGCACTCGGAGCAGACCGTGATGTGTTTGGTGGGACAGTCCTTCGAAGGGTGCTCCTCGAATTTATAGCAATTGAAACAAGTCAGGACAGTAATAAATTCGTCCACGGTGATCTGAGAAGGGGTCACGAACATGTGGAATAGTAACAGTCCTGATTCCGCTGCTTTGCGCGCAATCTCGGGGGTCTTGAATTCAACTTTAACGACGTGGGTGAAGTCTTTGATTTTTGTGACTTCTTCAACTTTGGCCCACGTGTTCTCCTTTTCTAGTTCCTCTTTTATTTCTTCCTTAGACCGGCATCCGATGTGGCGGTCGAGTTTTCTCATAAAGACAGAGCTCTTGGCTCTGATATTAGGGGGCACCTGGATTTGTATGCCCGCGGTACGAAGCGACTCTTTAGTTTCAGGCGCCAGAAGCTTCGACGCGTCTTCCTCCCTGCATACTGCGGTGAACGTAGGGTGCTCACCGTAAATTCGGATGAAGGGCACGTGTGCCCTCGTGAAAACTTCCGAGATGACGTAGCTTCTCGTAGCTTTCGTAGATGTTGCTTTGATTTTTAGTCGCATTTGTTTTTGGGGCGTTGCGGTCGCCATCTTGTAAAATGTGTCGCGAGATAGGGTCGCCAGGGGTCGGCCATCGGGCAGGAGGGGGGGGGTGAGAATGGTGGTGTATGATATGGGCTCTGGCCGCATCTCCTGAGGGGGATGACTCATGGCGGACTTATGAGCGCCGCCTCCCCTCAGGCTTGGTTATCAGGATTGCAGTTTCCATACACGGAGACGGGGTGATTAGTGTCGCACCGTGGTCTGAAAATCTAGCAGTAAATTATCTTTGATAAGTGCCAGTAGCTGTGGGAATATCTAATGCACACAAAATGATATTTTCTTAAACAAAAAGTAAAACAAAGCAATATATTCTTATTCGATTAGTTCCATCTGAAAAAAAAAAAATTTGGTGCCGATCCATACATTTGAAACAAGGCATTTTGTTTTTCTCCAAAATTTTCACAGCTATCCCCCGATATACCCAGCGGCCGCCCCTCACGAGCACCAGTCAGTGGACATACATAACGCGTGACATCCCTCATTCCCCGGAGTAACGGAGAACACTCCCCCCGCACCTCACTGTCTCCTTCCTGAGTAATACAGTATTTCCTTTCACCAATCTCTATATCCCTCTCGGACATTCGTCCTTATATAAGGACAAAAAAAATACACCACATATAAAATAATACATCTCCATAGAATTTAAAAAAAAAAATAAAAAAAATAAAAATCTTTCGGGACTGAGGCATTTTTTAATTATATGAGACTGATATTTTTATAATCATATGGGGATATTATTTCATATTTAGGGTATTTTATTTGTCTCCATATGAGGACAAATGTTTGAGAGGGATATACTGTTGCTTATAAATAGCACGGAATGGGTAACCCACTTCTACAATATTGCAAGGTTTGCAACAATGCGACCAATGAATCAAAGGCAATTAGATGTAATCTTTGTCAATTTCTCTTTGATTTTAACTGCCTGTATTTGAAATATAAAGATATCACTCTTATAGCAAATGCCAAACGACTAAATGGAGTAAACTATTTCCGTGAAAGATGTATAACGGAAATAAATTCGTTTACAGTTTATAAAACAAAAAGAGATACTGCAGAAGCAGCAAAAGGAGAAAATATAAATGCTGATCAGAAAGAACGAGGAAAGGAGACGAAAAAAAAAAAAAGCAGATACAAACATGCAACATGTCGGAATACCGACACACGAACAGGTCGGAAAAAAAATGCTTTTAACAAAGGAACTACAAGAAACATACCTAGATCAGTCGGGGAACACCAGCGTGAATAGAGCAAATAGCGAAAAACAAGAGGGAAATTACGATAATTGAGTGAGGCTATCTTCAAAAAGTAAATGAAATGATCAATAAAAGCAAAGGATCCGAGCGAAAATGTGGAAAGAACTGTATTCAGGTACTATGCAGGGGGCATCTATAGATATAAGGATGGAGAGTAGGGCGGAGTGAAACCAGACAAAAGTTTTCTTTCTCTTTAGGCACACTGAAATGATATTGTGATTTTAACTAGGAAACACAAAGAAAATTGAAATAATATTGTGGAGTATCTCGAACTGCGCCATTTTTGCCAAAGTATGAAATGGGTGTCGTAAGTGGGTTTTACGGTTGTTTATAATTGATTCTTGGCTATGTTGTAGGGGAAACAAATAGATATAACCCACCGAAAACTTAAAAATACCGTATATTGGGGCATATAAGTCGGTATTTTAAGATTAAACTTATTCCCCTAAAATAGGGAGTCGACTTATAGGCCCAGTCTAAAAAATTAACCTACCACTTTACATTTTAAAATCAGGTCTACTTGTCATAGGTCCTCAGTCCTACATTAGCTCGCTTTTGGTCAACATCTGAATTGGATCCATATGACGAAGCACTTGCAAATGTATCTCAACATGTATATAATGAACTTATGATGTCAGATGATGATTATGATGATGATTATGAAGGATGTGATAACTAATTTTTACAAGGTTTTTACAAAGTTTTACTTTTTTATGTTGGCAAGCTGGTGGTCGACTTAAATGTGAAAAAAGTAGTGATACAGGTAAAGTGAAAAAATAAAGGAGAACAGCGAATTAGAGAATCAAGTGCAGTTTTAAATAATGTCTCAAGGTCAAAAGCGAATGAAAGATGATGATGATGATGATGAGGAATCTCCAACTAAAATAGTTATAGTTAAAGGGCCAGGAGATAAAAAGCCTCAGACTCATAGGGCTCAGCATTTTCGTGAAGAATGGCTCAACCAATTTGATTGGGTTAATCCTGTGAGAGGAAATTCATTGCGGGCATACTGCATATATTGTGAGACTAAACTAAATGCTGAAATAACTGTCCTTAAAAGGCATGAAAGATGAGCTGAACACAGACTTATAACTAAAGCAAAGAAAATATAGCTTTAGCCACTTATCGTATAAAAAGAGAATTAAATACTGCTGGCAATAGCACCAATATTATTAGTGTTAGACCCAAAGACATTGTTAAGAAACTGAATACAGACAAAAAAATATCAATTAAATTTTATACTGAAACTCGTTTTAAAGAATTTCAGAGACCAAAGCAAGAAAACATAGAAGTCTGTTTCATGATGGCTGAAGAGGAACAGGTTAACAGCGTCGAAGAAGTTTTGGAGACTTACATTCCTGAAAATGAGCTGAAAGAAGTGAAAAGGCTTCTTTATGGCAACACATTACTCGTGTTAGAATTACCCATGAAACCTCACCATATTGCTAACAACAACAACTTCGACCTCAAGTCTTACACCATCCATCCCACACATGAAGAACTCACACCACCAAGGGTGGTTACCATTGGATTAGTTCAAAACCAAATTGTGTTAACAAACACAGAACCCGTTGAGAACCAACGATGTGCCATTCATAGCAGAGTTACAGAAATGGTTGAAGTGGCTTATCGGTGTGGCGTCAACATTATCTGCTTTCAGGAAGCGTGGAGTAAGTATGTATATATATATATATATATATATATATATAGGGCGTCCCAAAAAAATGTATACACACTTTAACATCTGATAGCTCAATTGATGTTTCTTTCTTTCCAAGTTAAACCCATTAGAATTAATAATGGCAGTCAGACTAAGCTTTGAACAAAGGAAATTCATTCTAAAATGCTACTGGAAGTGTGAAAACGCAGTTGAAGTGCAAAGACAGTTTAGGAGGGAGTTTCAAACAGATCCACCAACGCGACTTACCATCACTCGAATTAGAGATAAGTTTGAAGCCGATGGAACTGTTCAGAATGTCCACAAGAAGCGTTCCGGAAGACCACGGACATCGACAAGCCCCACAAAGCAAGAAAGAGTACTGGAAACGTATCACCAAAGTCCAAGAAAATCTGTGCGGCAAGCGAGTCGTGAGGTAGGAATTTCAGAATCGTCTGTCCAACGCATTTTGAAGCGCTGTCAATGGAAAAGTTACATTCCAAGATTAGTCCATGCTATTAATGAAGATGATGATGATCCGGACCGAAGAGTGGAGTATTGCGAGTGGTACTTGGCACGATGTGGATGTGGATTGAACGAAAGGGTTTCGTAGAATACCCTCCGCGTTCACCAGACCTCACACCACTAGACTTTTTTATGGGGATACTTAAAAGACAAAGTCTACGCTATAAAACCTGCAACAGTCGCTGAATTGAGAGCAGCCATTGAACGAGAATGCACACAAATACCAAACGAAATGTTTCGTGATGTTTGCGATTCCATTGCTTCGCGTTATCAGCAGTGCCTGGACCAGAACGGACGTCGGTTTGAAAACAGGCGTTGACAAAACAATTAAATAATGTCTGTAGATTCTATTACATTTTGAAAATGAAATGTATTTTAATAAACACTGCCTTTATAATTATTTAAAGTGTGTATACATTTTTTTGGGACGCCCTGTATATTGAAAGCAGCTTCGTCTGTAATAATAATGAAAGGTACCGAAGGTTTAGGAGTTTTCTCTCAAGATTTACGGCTGAAATGAAAGATTTAAAGACTTCAAGGAATTGGTTTCTCACGACACCGTGAATAAAAAATGCAATCCGATGTAGACGGAGAAATACCCAGTCAAATCATAAACCACTTTCTTGATAAAACCGACGGAGATTTTCCAAAGAGTTCTTTCGCTGTTCTACAGTCGCATCTTTAACCCTTAAGTACTAAACTGGTATATATATATATACACACACACACACACACACACATATATATATATATATATATATATATTATATAAAGGTTTCGGGGTGTCCGGGGTTCGATAGACTGTCTCCCCATTTACTCGTCCGTGGGTTGATGTGACTTTTTACACACCAACACTCAGGATGGTAACGTGACCAATGATACTTTTACTAAAGTTGAACTTTGTTTTTGCACTACTGAACCATAACTAAGTAAATTAAAATTGTTTATCGTTGTTATAATGACTTCACTATTTAACTTTTAATCTTAATTATATACTCTGTTTTATTAAGAAACACCAAAATATTTATACTTTTAATCTTATGTTCACAGCTTTACTTTAACTACACTTACGTTATACAGTTAAGATACAAGGTTAAGCCTTGACCGAAAAATCAAGTAGGCCTTTAAAAACTATGATATGAATAAAAGCCTAGGACCGCGGACAGGAGATTCCCTTTCACCGGCCCCAGTCTAAAATGAAGTCGATTTTCTTTAATGAACTCATCTTAATATAGTCCCTACTTCCCACGGCCTCTAATCGAAAAATTAAAGACAAATTAACAAGGGAAAGAAAAACGATCTTAAGATGAACCAAACTGCTTCTGATGATTCGGTCTAACTCTCTACCCTGACTTTCTTGATTCCACTTCTTAACTTTCTCACTCTGTCCATATCTGTTACTCTGTGTTCTAACTCTGACTCTGTCGTGCTGCGCTGCCTTTTTCTTTGATTACACTGCCCAACAAAAAAAACGTTTTTGCTGGTGATTTAATTCTAAGACCTGTTTCTGGATAATATTGATGTGCTGATTTAAAAAATCACCTTAGATTTTGTCCATCACATCAGGTTTTCGTTCAATGTGCAATGCAATATGCCTATTTTGGGTGATCCATGAAGGGCACTTATCAAAATTGATGATTTTTGAGACCTGTTAACAGCTGTTTTGCTGTTAAAATTTTATCTGTGGAATACGCAAATCTGTGCATTAAATCTAAAGGTCATGTACAACATATTAAAATCTTGGGTATCTGTGATTTCCCCAGGTGTGAGCGTGACGTCATGATCATGGATTCATTTTTTGCTTATTTAAACACTTTTAATCACTTTATGTGTCAATATTACCATTGTATATTAAAGTTCACTCCCTGCACAATTGTTTACTTTTCCATGCTGATTCTGAGTATGTAAAAACTTATTTTTTGAAAAGAAAAAAAATTGGGCATAACCCTGCCAAAATGCGATATCTCCGTATCTGATTGCTCGAAAACCTGACGTGATAGGCAAAAACTAAGGTGATTTTTGAAATTAGCACACCAAAGTTACCTAAAAACAGGTGTTAGAATTAAATCAGCAAAATTGGTGTTGGGCAGTGTTAGATTTCGCTGTTCCATTCTCGCTTGGCATTTTATGTCTTTTAATTATCTAAGAACGTTATTATTAATTTTTCGTGTGTAATATAATATTAAAAACACATTTCTTGGGATTGTATAGTTCTTATCTCCCATGTATAATATTGGTTTCTTTATATGGTATTGGTATAGTGCCTTCAATGGTGATCTTGTATTTGTCATGTCAGTAGTGATAATTTAAGATTAATACATGTTTTAACTATTAATAATACTTATTTACTTATTTATTTATTTATTATTATTAATTAACAACAACTAGCTGTTTATTTTTAATAAGAGCCCAGTAAAGCCTAAAGTTTAAGGGCCAAATTAAATAAAATAAATAGTCGAGTTTCAAAATTATTCATGTCATTGTAAATTGAAACGATTGTATTTATTTTATTATTAATAAAGGTTATTCAGTATTCAATATTCAATAGGCTAAAATCTAAATCTTAAATTGAAAGTTAGGGGATCGACTAATCTGGACCGTAGACTTATACGCCCCAGTATACGGTACATCTTTTGCAAATAATTTTCAGGTTATTTAATGAATTTCTATTTACTTTTTCTTTTTTGGATTAATGATATTATTGAATTTAGTGTTTTGTTGCAAGGAATATAAAAAACAAGGAAAGAAAAATAACCATTTTTCTTAAATTTATTTTATTAAATACATATAGAGTACAGAAACACACAGCAAATGAGTACAGAAATGGTAACTGCAAAAAAAACCTTAACTATTCGAATAAAGAAGGCAAACTTTTAACAAAATCCTTTTTGGTTTCTACGTCTGGTATCAGACTACGTGAAATCATTCTAGCTCTGATAAAACCGTCTCGTGCTTCAAACCAAAATACGTAACTTGAAGAGTCCGTCACTAATTTAATACAACGCTCTACATTCTGGGTATGACTGGGATAATTTAAAATGTTCAATGCGTTTTCTTTGATAGCTAAATTTCTGCTTTTGTTAGCTTCATTGTTAGAGGTGGCTCACTTAGTTTAGTTTCACTCAAATTAATTATTTCATCTCAGTCCTTTGCATCAAAATTAAGATTTGGAAATTTGAAATCTCTCAATTCTAAATTGTGACCAGTCTCATTTCGCATGTCCATGATTTTGCCAACAGCTTTTTCACGTTTTGCCCTAGTTGAGTCACATAACATTGCCAGAAGAATATTTTCCGGACGAGAAAAGTATGCATTTCGGGATATACATTTGAATACTTAACCCTATTAATAGCAAAAAACACATGCCTTGGACCATCTATGCAATTAGGTCTACATTTGATGTGAAACCAATTACGAACATAATTTGTCACAATGTAGTGTGTTATTGTGTAAAGTTTCTTTGTTGGTTTCACTGTTGAAACATAAAGCCTACAAACCCTATTAGCAAGAGTTAACCATCTAGCATGACTAAGAGGACCTGGCTTTACATGAGTAAGGTGTTTATCAAATTTCTGATTGCTGAAATAATGCGGTATAAGTACTGCTGATCTCCAATAAGATTATTAACAATGTGTTGTGGTAGATATAATAGTTCTTTACCACTAGTTATAGGTTTGAATTGTACTACTAGATTGTCTTCACAAAACTGAATGGCTTTCCCGATAGGACCAACACAGGTACTTGTCCCAGATGTTGTACCATCCAATGTTTCAAAAATATGTCTTAGAGGGAGGTAATTCATTTGTGTAAAGCATACAAATGAATCATTGAAGTGGCCCTACCCAGTGCTTTCTCCATAACATGAATCACATCTCCTTTATAACAAGTGTTGGTATTTGTGTTATCACAGCCTATTACATCTATATCATTTTGTAGATGTCTCTCTTTAATAACTGACAATACTGAATTTGCTATGTCTGCAGCCTTACTCGATGCTGGTGTCTGATGGGTAATATACTCCCCAGCTGGTTCAGCAATCATTACATAGTGTTCTTCACTCTTCTTTTCACTCCACCACCTATCATTCACTTTCATTTTACTTAAAGTCCGATCCTTTCGACCATCGAAGTATATGGAAGTAATAGGATTCACTTTATCACTTTTCAATGTTTTTCGAAGTCTTTCTCTTTCTCTCCGTACTTTACTTCTGTCTATTACGAGATGATCATCTTCTTTGGTGATCATACCAACGTCTATCAAAGTTGCAGTTGCAATAGCAGCATTAGCACGATCTGATACACCAAATCTATCTGCCTGCATTGCAACATGTCGCAAAGACAGTCTCATTTGACTGCCAGTATTTTCAAAACCACAGTCTTCAGTTACCATTAACTCATCGTCACTGTCTTCATCTGAAGAATTTTCTACTAAGCTCAAAGGCTGAACTTCGGTAGAGCGATTGATGGTTTTCTTTTCTTTACTTACTTGTTCTGAGAGCTTCCTCTTGTAGCTCTTTTGTAAAATTTGTGTGGCATGCACATCTACACTACCTTTGTATAATTTACGATCACTCCTCTGATCAAGTAGAAACTGTAATTCCTCTTTTGGTACTTTTTTATCTCTCCGACATATGCAATCTGTGAATTTCTTCACAATCATCACTGCATCCTATGTCTGTATGAGATTTTAAATTACATTTACAGGCACATATAACAAACAAATTACTGAGACTATTCATATATTCATTTTTTAGTTTCACTGATGCTTTTTTTCTACTCAACGTTGCTCCTCTTTCTATGAATCTTGCTCCCTTTTGAAACAGCTTTTTCCTGAACTGTGGGGATTGATGCTTGCTGCCAAAATTTTTGTAGCTTCTGAGTTATTTGTCTGATGAATTGCTTGTTAGCTGCAGTTTTCCTTTTTATGAGATAGAGAAAGTAGTGAGCTACTTGTAAATTAGTTGGCAAAAGATTATGAGACAACTTCTCAGGAGTTCCAAACATACAATGTTACTTAAAATGTCTTGTGCTCACAAACTTTTTCCTTGCTGAATAGCATGGGAAACTTGAAAGCGTAGATGCTGCTGCACGAAAAGCTGTTGGTGTAGAGTTTCTGCAAAAAGGGGATGTTGCTGGCTTGATGTGAAGAAGGATGTTGTTTCAGTTTTGGAGACACTGGTGTGTTGGATGCTGATTCCATCTATGCTCTTCTATAGGTGAATTATTAACTGAAAAATAAGGACAAAAACTCAAATAAATTTCAGTGAATTTTAATTGCTTAAGGAAAAACAACAAATATTTACTCAGTTTACTCACGTCAGTCAAATGTACATTGTAACAAGTGTAACAGAATATTTTTTATCTCATTTCCCATAGCATGCTCACTAGCTTCTTACCTCTGGATTTTTTAGCTGGGCGACAACTACTGCAGCTGGCTGTCAGGCGAACTGTGGTGCCTAGGGGAGTCAGAAGACACGATGTATACAAGTATACAGTACGACCTTGGCAGGAATACTTAAATCTGGGAATGACGCAAAATAATATATTGAAGTTATAAAAATTTATAATTGTTTGTAATTTCATAATGACATTAATGGGGGGGTTTTCATATGATGTAATGTTGACGGATGTATGCTAGATGAGAACTCTATTTTCTGTGTTTGTTAAATTGTATTCATGCAAAAATGGGGCGGTTAGAGAAACCTGGCACAATTTGTATTATCATACTTCGTTTTTCTCAGCAAAAACTACAATAAAATACCAGTGTGCCATTGTTAATTATCATTTTCACTCCACCCTAATGGACAGTAGGCAGGGTCGAAAAATTAAATTTGTGAATTTCCACATGCCTGTGTCCAAGAAATTTGTAGATGCACTATAAATGCTCAACAATGATTAAAAAAAACTAAATTGATCAAGTTTTAGATGTTCCGCAAGTCCTCTGAAGATTGCAAGTAAAACGTAAAACATTACAAAAAACTTTTAAACTTTTAAAACTTTATTTAAATATGTAAACTTTATTAATTATTTGGCAATTATGATTTTTTATTAAGATTTTTCTTGTATTTTTGGTATTCTTGTTGCTATTAAGTTTTCTCTTGACTGTGTTTCGTCCAGAATATATATAATTTATATACAGGGTGTCCCATAATTCCGGCATGATAGGAAAAATAATAAAAAAAGGCAAAACAAAAGCTTTTATTTACAGAACGTGCTCAGTATGTCCACCATTGTTTTCAATACACAAATTCAGACGTGATACCCAGTCAGCAAGCACAGGGTGAATGATGTCAGGAGTAATGGTGTTACATGCCCCAATAATGCGCTGCCGCAGATGTTCAACACTCCTAATTTTCTCTGCGTATACCAGCGCTTTCAAGTGGCCCCAGAGATAAAAATCTAGTGGAGTGAGATCTGGGCTTCTAGCTGGCCATTCCACAGGCCCTGGACGTCCTATCCAATGACCAGGGAATTGTTGGTACAGGTATTCCCTTACTTGGGTGCTGTAATGTGCAGGAGCGCCGTCTTGCTGGAACCATGTTGGGAAATTTCCTTCTTCGTTCAAGACACTGGGAAATGCTTCTTCCTTGAGCATACGTAGGTAGGTGCCTCCAGTGACATGTTCATCGAAAAAGAGGGGGCCTATGATGCGATCCTTCCAAATTCCACACCATACCATCACCCGAGATACACCTTGTTCCTTTGAAGAGGTATCCAGTGAGGGTTGTTTTGAGACCAGTAGCGGGTGTTCTGTCGATTCACCTCACCATTTCCATAAAAGACAGCCTCGTCACTGAACAGAATGGTGGACGGGAAATTGGCATCCCGAGCATGAGAAAAATATGAATTATGGTTTGTAGAAATAGAAAAATATGAATTTCTCCTATGATGCCGGACTTATGGGACACCCTGTATACAATTTTTCTTTTCAGAATTGATTATTTGAATAGTTAAATACGCGTTGTTACACTAACAGAGTGACTTTCCCAAATTATCTGAAATGGCTGAGGCCGTAAAAGTGAAAGTAACTGTTGAAAAAATCATGAGTCCAGCTGTTTCCCTTTTTTGGAAAGCTGAGCCCAGTGGAAATCAACTTCCCCTATATGAAGACGTTTTAAAAGAATACTAACAAACAAGATATCTCTTACTTATTGCTAGTGAGGGGAAAAAAGAGCCAAATGCTAATGATGTGGCATGAATAGTTACATCAAAGGTAAAAGAGATCTGGAAAAGTGCATCAATTCCAACAATATCAGAACAGCAAATACTAGCCAGAGTAAAGGATTGTCATGAAAAATCTAGAAATATGATGAAGACTGGTAGAAAAAGGAAATATTTTGACTCTAAACTGACCGCGTTCAAATCAAAAAATCAAAGGCTTTTTGATGTTGCTGCCTGGAAATTCCATGATCTGTTTTCTTACACTTGTGAAAAAGAGCTAAAAGCTCCTGCCATGGAACGTTCTTTCCTAATTGACCAAAGAGGTGCACGAAAAATGGCAATAGGCAGTATTGATTTACAGACAACGAAGAAACTGCAAATAAGATCTGAGCGTAAAGAACAAGAAAGAGCACGATTTTCTAAAAACATTGAAGATAGAGATATCAATAACCCATCCACTACCAGGGAAGAGCCAATGGACTGGGATAACTTTCATACAATTCCTGATTCTGACACATCAACAGATATAGATAGAGAGCATGATGATGATGATCACATTGAGGAAGGTATAAAGAAATCAGGTGAAGCACATAAGCTCACTCGCAAATTGCCTTCATTAGCAAAAACTTGTGACCGATTCGGAATATTAGACAGAGCTGGTGCAGCCGTTGCCTCTGCTGTCCTGGAAGATTTTGGTCTCATTACCTCTGAAGATTATCACAATGTTGTGGATAAGAATAAGGTGAGACGGCAGAGAAAGAAGATTAGAGAGGAGTTGAGTAAATCAAGTGAAGAAAGTAGAGAAATATTGTATTTTGATGGAAGAAAGGACTTAACTAAAGCAAATCTCTGTCAGGATGGGAGGTACTACAACACAACAATTACTGAGGAACACATCACGCTTATAGCTGAACCAGAATCAAAATATCTTGGGCACTTCACTCCTGTGACTGGAAATTCAACTAACATTTCTAAGGGAGTGATAAAGTTTCTTAACAGTAACAATATTAAGGTAGACAATCTGAAGGTCATTGGATGTGATGGAACCAATGTAAACACTGGCATACATAATGGAGTTATCAGGCAACTAGAGGTACACTACAATACTCCTATTCATTGGTTCGTGTGTTTGCTGCATACCAATGAGCTACCTCTCTGCTATTTGTTTAATTATTTGGATGGTAAAACCAAAGGACCAAAAGCCCTTGCTGGAAATGTTTGCAAAAGTCTTACTGCGTGCGAAAAGATGCCAGTTGTCAAGTTTGAAGCAATCAAATCAAGTAATATGCCTTCTATTCCGGGGGATCTCGATCTAAGCCAAGATCAAAAGTATCTCATGGAAATTTGTAATGCAGTCATAGAAGGCCAATGTTCCCAAAACCTTGAAAACCGCAACCCAGGTCCTTTGAACCATGCCAGATGGCTTACGACAGGCAACAGGATAGTTAGACTTTATGTTGCGACCAAAAAGCCGTCAGAAAACTTGAAAACTCTGACCGAATTCATTGTTCGCGTTTATGCCCCAACGTGGTTCAATATAAAGCGAAATCCTTACTATTACCAGGGACCAAGGCACCTCTGGTTTATGATATCTAGTTCAAGATACCTATCTGATGAGTTTAAGGCAGTCATTGATCCTGTTATTGAAAGAGGGGCATATTTTGCTCACCCAGAAACTTTATTAGTCTCGATGTTATTTGATGAAAGGCAAGTGATGAGAGAGTTAGCTTTCCGGCGCATTCTCTTAGCCAGGAAAGTGTGTCCTCGGGCATTAGAGAATTTAGACGGCCTAAAATTAATTTCTTGGCAAGAAACTACACAGATTTAATTCGATTTGGAGACTACCCAAGACATGAACCACCTCTGACAAAAAGGCTTGACAAACACCCAGTTAGAGCTTATCGTAAGGGGTGATGAAACTAACCCTCTATTGAAAAAGTACCCATGTCATTCACAAGCTGTGGAAAGACATGTCAAACTTGTAACAGAAGCATCAGCTTCTGTTTGTGGCCATGAAAATAGAGATGGTTTTATAAAGGCAAGAATTGCTTCAAGATCAAACATGCCTACATTTGAGTCAAAATGCGAATACAAATGTCAATAAACTACATGTAAAAACTAATGGAAGGGAGGTTGGGCTTGGAATGGTGTGGAATTCGACCTACAGCCACCTCCTCGTGGTGAATTCTGGGTGATTTTTCTTGTAAACTATCATGGCACGTCAGCAAAGAGCTGATACGGAGTATCGGAAAAAATCACCAAAACTTTATGTGACTTGCGGAACCTCAAAATATTTATATAAAAGCTTGAAACTTTGTCAAAATACTTCCTATGTAGGTACACAAACTTTCCTAATACAGGGTAAATTAAACTTCCCAAAAACGTTTTTCAAGCAAAAACGACCTGGCCTAATGGACACTGTAATATGAGCACCCCACCATGTGTAATTTCTATTATAATAACGGACACTCTCAATTCAACCACAGTCGCAAATTTCATCACCCCACTATGCAAGGCAGGGTGGTTGCAAATATGGTAAGAAGTGCTACTATCATCAGTCATCACCTAACAGCAAACTCCAAGACCAACAGGAAAGACGGCAAGAACCTATGAATTAGTGATGTAGCGAAGTTTCGCATTCGCATTCGCAACCGTGGAGCCTCCGCAAAAATTTTAGATTCGCATTCGCACTTTTTAAATACGAATTTGCGGAGCTGAGAATTGCGGAGAACGGGACACACATTTTCAGCTGCGGCCTTCAATGCAGGAGCATTTTTAAAAACGGTTGAGACGGTAAACTGACTTAGGCCTAGCGCTCTTGCAATGTAGTTCGCACCTTCACTTCTCTCATGTCGCTTTATTATGTCTAACTATGAACTTTCAATTCTCAAGTGGTCCGGATTTTAGACATTCTGATTTTCGAGAGTTTACTGTATATGACATTGCAAAGTCGAAATCACCGTTATAATTATTCCATAGTCCATAGTCCATACTCTTTCGAGAATGAAATCTGTGTTTGTTGAAAAAAGTTGAATGCCATTTCCGTATTCATCATATTATATTTCTAAAATAAAACTTATACTGACGCAGAGAAAATTTCTTTAGCTTTAAGACAATATAAAGTTTATTACAAAATTCAATTTAGAAATGTTTTTAATGTGTAAATATCAGAAGTATTTTTTTGTTCAAGTGCTTTATTTTTCATAATAATGCTCATATCTCTTTTATTTTAACAGATATTGGTATTATTTTTTTCCTGAATAAGTTTAAGTACTAGTGAGAACATATGTGAAAAAATCGTTGTAAAAAATTGAATAATTTTTTTTGCTATAAGCATTTTAATAAAATAAAAAACAATTTTCACGAAAATTTGGCAATTCTGTAGCGACCTGACTCGTGACATGCAGGCTTTTACTTTACCGTCCTTACCGTCCGTTCTGTCAGAATAAGTGCAATACATCTTCAGTCGTATCATTATTCAAAATTTCAAATATTAACTTCGTCGACTACAGTTGTTTTCACGCCATCGCTCTGAACTTCATCATGAGAAAATCAACAGTTTTGGAATTCTTCTCAAAGAACGCTGATGATACTGCGAAGTGCTTGTTATGCCAACGCAACTACTATCGAAAGGGACGAACCACATCAAACATGGGAAATCATCTGTATTCAATTCCTCCAAAAGAATTTAAAGAACTGAGTGATGCTGAAAACGAAGCTAAAGAAGATCCAAAGAAAAAAGAAGAACCGACGCCATTACAAAAGACGAAGTCTGACATTAGACAGAAAAATCTTGGATTTCAAACAATTGAAAGCTGCTACCAGAAAATGAAGCCTTGGAGTGATGACAATAAAAAATCTAAGACGTACGACTACCGCATCGCAGAAATGCTAGTAATGGATGTTTTGCCGTTTAGTCACGTAGAAGATGTCGGTTTCATGCGGCTTATGGCGGAAGTTGCTCCGCAATACAAGATCAAGGAACGACAATTTTACGCTGATCTAATATGCAACAGCATGTAACAAGGTGTAACTGGGAAGATTCAAGATATTGTGGACGAAATCAAGGAATCATTGGTATCCTTTACAACTGATACATGGTCCGACACATCTGCTGGAGTAAGCTTCCTTTCGCTGACCCGCCATGGGGTGGATAATGAATACAAGAGGACGAATTTGATGCTCGGCGCTGAAACTTTGGACGAACGGCACACCGGTGCATATATATCGGAAAAGTTCGACCAAATGCTCGAAAAATGGAAAAATCCTCATTCGTCTGTTAATGCGGTGATGCGTGACGGCGCTGCAAACATGAGGAAAGCGATGGATCTGTCAGGCGTCAACAATCAACAACATTGATTGTACTGCCCACAAGCTACAGCTCGTTGTAAAATCAGGCTTGTCGGCTCAAGAAAATGTTCAGAATTTGCTGGTGAAAACCCGTTCAATTGCGACACATTTCAACCACTCCGTTGCAGCAAAGAATGAACTGAAGAAGATTCAGACGCGTTTGGATTTACCGAAATTGGGAATGATTCACGATGTCGCCACAAGATGGAACAGTACTCTGCACATGATGGAAAGAGCTGTTCAGTTGAAGGACCCACTAAGCTTATATAGCACTGCGAATTCCAAAATACAACAACTATCGAATGTTGATTTCGCTCTACTATCTAGCTGCACGAATATTCTCAAGCCTTTTGACGAAATCACGAAGAAACTCAGTAGCTCAGCATCTTCCATATCAGACGTCATTCCTCTGATAGCCTCATTGAAGAACGTGTTAAAACCAGAAAACAGAGATGATGTTGAAGTCAGAACAATGAGAGAAATTATGTACGATGAAATAGAAAGAAGATTCGCTGAAATCGAGACCATTGACTCCTATGCTTTGGTCAATTACTTAGACCCCAAGTACAAAGCAAAGATGTTCTCCAGTACTGCCTTCACCAAGCGTGTCCAAGAAAAAACAGCGCAACTTTGCGATGACCTGGCTAAGGCACAATCTGAAGAACCAATGGAGAAGAGAATGCGCGCCAGTACGTCTGTCTTCACCATCAAATTCAAAAGCTGCCTCAATCATTGAGTCTATGACGTCGTTACTGGCCGCCTCAAACAGTGACGAAGAAGCAGAAGAAGCAATCACTAGAAATTCAATCAAATTTGTTCAAGAATACCATAAAGAGAAAAGAATCGCCCAAGACGAAAACTCTTTAGCGTGGTGGAGAGACAACCGAGAAAAATACAAGCTTTTAAGTGTACTTGCTAAGAGATTCCTTGGATGTCCTCCAAGTAGCGTCCCAAGTGAGCAACTATTCAGTGGTGCTGGCCTGATCTACGACGAGAAAAGAAACCGCTTGCGAGGAGATAAGGCAGAAAAATTGCTCTTTCTTAAATTTAACTTGCCAACTATTGGGTTTAAATATTTAAAACTGTAATTATGTACTTTAATATTTTATTGTAATTATACATTATTAATATGTAAGAAATTTATTATATTGTGTATAAAAACAGTTGTCAAATAATAATAGCATTTGTATTTGTTTTACTTTCTCGTTATAAAAATAGTAATCGTTGTATTCTGGTTCATATAGCGTCCCTTGGTAAAATTTCAGAAAATAGCCACATTTTAAAATAATTCAAGATTCGCATTCGCCTCCGCATTCGTGCGTATCTCAATTTTCAGATTCGCATTCGCAATCGCATTCGCAGATTCGCAAAATTTCAGCTTCGCTACATCACTACTATGAATATAAACCACGAAGCAGAGAGAGTTACAAGGAGTTACAAGGAAAAGAAGTACCTCAAAAGGCCTTGCGGCCCATACCGAGGAGGTACCAATGGCAACGGGTGCCAGGGAAAATTTTGTAAAAGTTTATTTTTCTTTCAACTATCCTAGCAGTAGTAGAAAACTGGATAGAAAAGTAGAAGGCTCTCTCCCCACCCTCCGCTCCCTCCCTGCCAGAGGCAGGTACGGAAAAAGGCTGAAGAAAATACCTTGACCCTGGAAAAGTAGCCAAGGAAATTTTACAGGAAAGTGGAGAATATATAAATAGCTCTATATTTAGCTTGCTCACAGAGACACCGTGCAAGCGATCTCCTGCAGAGTTTTCATATGTTTTAGTCTTAAACTATGAGAGTATTCAGTACTTTGTCTAGCCTATTTTTAAACACATTTACACTTTGACTGGAAACAACCTCTGAGGGAAGTTGGTTCCAGATATTAACTATTTTATAGGAAAATAAATTTCCGCAGACTGAGGTCCTAAATGTCTTTACACACTCAAATAGTGTGCAAGATTTCGTCTACCCTTTTCTTGAACTGATCCACAGAGGAACTGTTCACAACTTCCGAAGGTAACCTGTTCCATGTGTCACAGATCTTATACGTAAAGTAATTCCCACACACACTAGTCCTAAACCGTTTCAAATCCAACTTCCAACCATTGCTGCGAGTTGGGTTATCATTTAAACTAAACATACTTCTAAAATCGACATCGTTGAACCCGCGTAAGAGCTTGAAAACCTCGATGAGTTGACCGCGCAGCCTCCGAGTTTCAAGCGAAAACAAGTTCAGGGCGCGTAACCGTCGATTGTAGCCCATATGCCTAACGGAAGGGATTAACTTTGTGGCCCTCGCCTGCACTCGCTCCAGCCTCTCAATATCTTTCCTGAGGGTGGGCGACCAGAACTGCACAGCATACTCCAGGTGCGGCCGAACAAGGGAATTGTACAGTGAGAGCACAATCTCCTTGTTCCGAAACTGAAATTGCCTCCTGATATAACCCAATAGTTTCTGGGCTTTCTTTTCCACCTCTACACACTGTTTCGTAAACTTAAGATCGCTGCTAATTAGCACACCCAAGTCCTTTTCTAAATCAGTCACCTCGATATTACTACCCAACATCGAGTAGTCCGACTTGGGATTGGCGTAGCCAATGTGCATCACTTTGCATTTACCCAAGTTAAACGGCATTTGCCATTTTTCGGACCACTCTCCTATCCTACCTAGGTCCGCACGCAGTTCCTCGATCGCTTCGGGCGTCCCAACATTGGCCCCAAGCTTGGTGTCATCAGCGAATTTGGCGATCCGACTGACGATGCCACCGTCGATATCATTTATGTAAATGATAAACAACAGCGGCTCCAAAACGGAACCCTGAGGAACCCCACTAGTGACCGAGGCCCAACCCGAACTAGCCCCTTTAATTACCACCCTCTGCCGCCTATTCCTCAGCCAGTTTTCAATCCACCTACCTATTTCCCCACCGATACCCAGCGCGCGCACTTTCGCCATTAGCCGGCGGTGAGGTACCTTATGAAAGGCTTTCTGAAAGTCGAGATAAAGTATATCAATCGCCCTACTCTTATCGTACTCACTCAACATGACGTGGAAAAACTCGAGCAAGTTGGTGAGACACGACCTATGCCGTCTAAACCCATGTTGGGAGTCCCCAAGCAGCTTGTAGGAATCCAAATGGTCAACGATCCTATCAGCTATTATCCCTTCTAATAATTTACCTACAACTGAAGTGAGACTAATGGGACGATAGTTCCCTGGACTTTCGTGATCCCCTTTCTTAAAGATAGGGGTCACGTTGGCTTCCCTCCAGTCACCAGGCACCTGGCCCATCTCCAACGATTTGTTGAAGACTGTAGCCAGGTGGGGAGCCACCTGGTCGCGCACTTCTCGCAACACTCTGGGGAGAAACTGGTCTGGCCCAGGAGCCTTAAACGCGCTCAGTTTGTCTATTCTATCGGCAACGACTGTCGCGGTACATCTAACACTATCCAGGCCAGCACCTTCGTGCCTCACACCTGGCTCGGGGATGACGCGGTTATCCTCCCTGGTGAACACTCCCGCAAAGTACTCATTAAGCACATTAGCGATGTCCGCGTCGGAGGTCCGCAGAACGCCGCTTCCATCCTTTAACGGACCTATCAAGCTTCTAATGGGCTTTCTACTATTAACATAACTGAAGAATTCCTTAGGGTTCCCCTTACAGAGGCTTGCCACCCGTAGTTCTTCGTTACGTTTCGCTAGCCTAACCTTCGCCTTCACTTCCCTACACAGTCGGACATACGCTTCAGTGTTCTCGTGGGAACGATTGGCCTTCGCCCTCCTATACGCTACTTTCCTATTTCGGATAGCCGAAGCGATGTCACGATTGAACCACTTAGGCTGCGTTGAAGCAGGGGTGACCGGTTTTGAGGGTATGGCAGCAGACTGCAGCACCATAAACTCATCCCGGAATGCACTCCACAGTCCCTCAACATCGCCGCTAACCTCTAACCCCATCTCTCCTACGCTATCCCTGAGGCTAACAAAGTTCGCCCGCCGGAGATCGAGCTTACTGCCTCTCGAGTTACTACGCTTCACCCGAGGGACGCACACACGGAACCTAATAAGACCGTGATCACTCCCGCCCAATGATTCGTCAACGGTGAGGCCAGTGACGAGGTTGTCTTCGGTCGTGAATACTAAGTCTAGAACGCTTTCGCCTCGTGTAGGCTCGTTGACCCACTGAGTGAGGAAGTTCTCATCAGGAAAGTCAACTAGCCTCCTCCCTTCAGCATCGGCAGTCCTGTTTTTCCACTTTATGCCGCGACAGTTGAAGTCTCCTAAAACTACACACACCCTATCCCCTAGCAGGCTACTGAGTTCGGTGTACAGGGCTGTATCCTCCTCGAGGAGGAGATGCGGAGGTCTGTACACCAAGATTAACCTATAGTTCGTCCCTCCCACGTTCAGATCGACGCCAAGCAGCTCCCGTTCCGACCGGAACTGGCAGTCAACCGGACTCAACGTGTCCCTGACGTATATTAGTACCCCACCCCCCTCCCCACGGGTGCGGTCTTTGCGAAACATTCTATACCCTGGAATTTCGAACTCCCCAACGTAGTCCCTACGATCAGTATGAATCCAGGACTCGGTGATAGCAACGATATCCTGGTATTCTGATGCTAAGAGCGCCCGTAGCTCGCCAAACTTGTTCCTGATCGACCTAACATTAAAAAGCATTGCACGGAGGGAGCCTCCCCTGTTCTGACCGCCCCCTAGCATGACCCGTTTCCCGAACAGCCAGGGCTGTCGGGAGTTGAAGAGCCCCTCACTAACGAGGGGACAAACTCCGCAGGAGCCTGAGTCCCCTCCAACGTGGAAGGAGAGTCACTACCTGCTGTTGGAGGGGGACTAACTACTGGGGAAGGGTGACTAACTACTGGGGGAGGGTGACTAGCTGCTGGGGGAGGGTGACTAGCTGCT
Organism: Bathynomus jamesi; assembly: GCA_023014485.1. Lineage (NCBI taxonomy): Eukaryota > Metazoa > Arthropoda > Malacostraca > Isopoda > Cirolanidae > Bathynomus > Bathynomus jamesi. The sequence continues at coordinate 279,975 of JAJOZX010004111.1, forward strand.
GGGGGAGGGTGACTAGCTGCTTGGGGAGGGTGACTACCTGCTGGGGGAGGGTGACTAACTGCTGGGGGAGGGTGACTAACTGCTGGGGGAGTAGGTTTAACTGTTTGGGAAGCAGGATCAATTACTGGTTTAGGGGGTCCTAGTTTAAAAAGATTATACAAATTAATGTTCAGTAAATCACCACACTTCTTTTTCCCCTTCTGGTTAAAATGTATCCCGTCCGAACCAAAGTATTCCCCATTTCCGTAGAATGTAGGCCAAAAATCGACAAACTTTAGAGAGAGAGAGAGAGAGAGAGAGAGAGAGAGAGAGAGAGAGAGAGAGATGAGGATAAAATAATTAAATTAAATTAAGATACTTCATGCCACGCACGAATCTCCTAAATGTGGATGTCGTGACCTTGAATCAGACAGTGTATCTGTCTGTGTATCAGACAATGTACCTGTCTGTTTATCTGTCTGTTTATCCGTCTGTGTATCACTTATCTTTAACAAGGACTTTCCTTCATTCAACTGTTACCATTTCAATTACGTCACAATCACCATTACTGTCTAAGGGTCACTCTTCCTATTCCAATTCGCTATCCGAAAGTGGGAATATTCGAAATAGAAATTCTTCATTTGGTTAAGTGTCGGAAATATAAGATGGTGTTCTTCGTTCCATCATCATCAACGTTTACGATATTCTCAGTATGTCGCTTCCTTGCACCGACAATGAAGTTTATACTGCTGACGTCCACGATTCTTCTTTTCGTACTTATTTAATCTGACTGCGAGTTACGGAAAACGATTTATACCTTCGCTCAATGGCGTCTCCCTCTCTCAATCCGTTGTGGAAGTGGAATGTTTATAAATCTCCCGTGGAAGGATATAAATGACGAGTTACCTTTTACAGTCTTTATTTCACAAGGATATCACTTTTAAGATATTAGATTTCTTTTACAAGCAGCGTAAACAGAATTCATGTTGTATCACTACAACGGCTTAGAGAGTTATTAACAAACAAAGGACCCGAGCCGAACTGGCTGCCCAAAGGGAGAGGCACCCACTTCCCAGAGGGATGAGGCTTCGACTGCCCCTCTCAAAGTGTTTGCACTTTGCCCTGGAAAAAACTTCTATGATGCCACGTTTACAAAAGATTCTTAATGTTGCAAAGGTGGTTGTCTGACAGTGATATTAGCAAATGAATTTATATTATTTTGGTTTTATACTTAACTCTCATTGATTTATAATAGCCGAAAAGAACATTTAGAATTTTGGAGTCTGTTTAAGATTATAAATTTGGCACTTGTGGAAAGCGTCGTTAGGCTTATCGAAAAAAGGATGCCAGACATCTATTGCGGCATAAGAGAAGTTATACAGTACAGGGTGTCCGAGAATTATCTGTACAAGTTTTGGCTGTTATTGAAAGTCAACCATGAAGTGTGGAAATTCCCGTCCCATTTTACAGAGAATCTCATTAAGTTTTTTCTGATACCAAATTTCGACAAGTTTTTTAGAAATTCCATGTGTCCGAAAATTATCTGTACAATTTCATCTTTTAATAAAATTCTTGATAACACACGTAAAATTCTTAAACAAGATTATTTAGAATCTGTATTTTCAAAAGTTTCTTTTATTAAAGTAACGTTGTTACAAATTCGATATGTGCACCATCAGTGATTCGCAAAACATCCAATCGATAATCCAAATGTTGCCATGTACGCTGCAGCATATCCACGTCAATTCGCTCAATAGCAGCTGTGATTCTTGCTTTTAAATCATCAATGTCTGTCACCCGCGTACAAAAAAGAAAAACTTGTCAAAACTTGTTATCAGAAAAAACTTAATGAGTTTCTCTGTAAAATGGGACAAGACTGGAATTTTTACACTTCATGGTTGACTTTTAATAACAGCCAAAAATTGTACAGATAATTCTCGGACACCCGGTACAATATTAAAAATTCAAAAGATTAATACTTTAATTTGTACAAACAATGATATTTTTAAATTTTAACAAAAATTTATTTCCTGTGGAAAACATTTTTCACATAAGGGTAAAATTGATAACATTGATAACATAATTAAAGTTAAATTGAATGAAAGCTGAGTAAAACTGTGACGCAAGGTGGCGCTGTGATCGTAATTAAATTTCAACTAAAAATGCTATCACAAATATTAATACGCAGTGAGCGAAACTTTAGTTCTTTTTACGTTAATGGTCTGTAAATAAAACGTAGGCCCTCCCTGTGGCTATGCTGGCTTTAATTGTTATTCAGTGTATTTTGAATATACTAACTAAGAAAATATCAAGGACGAAGGGTTTGAGAATCCCTCCCTCTCTCCCTCTCTCCTACTCTCTATCCCTCTTTCTCTCTCTCTCTCTCTCTCTCTCTCTCTCTCTCACACACACACACACACACACACACACACACATGCGCGCGCGCGCGCGTCACCTATTTTCATAAAAATGTAAATATAAGTTATACATAAATATCATTGTCATTAATTGTAAATATTCAAAACGTTATATTCAACAATTCATATGATTTACTTTTGCTGAAGCAAATAACTAATCTCTCTAAAATCTGAACTGAGAAAGCTTAAAATGCCAAAATACGTCATCTTCGACTTTTAAAATAATTTACAATAAATGCGCAATGTGTAATCCTTCAGAAAACCTAAAATATAGAACAGTAAACCAAGTATTTAATACATTAAGAAGGAGTTTACATAACTACAATAACACCGACGACGACTTAAAAGGTAATAGAGAGTTCGCCTCGAACTTTGGACGGACTCACAAAATCTGAATTTCACTACTCACTTGAACACCGAGTCTTCCGAATTCAACCACACTAACGAAAGCTCCTCTCAGAAGTGAACTAATGGAATCTCTTCTAATTGAATTTTCTTCTGTGTTCGTTCCGGCAAACAGGGCAACCAAACAAGGCGAGAATGAGTGGGAACGTTTCAAGGCCACTCTCCATACGTCTCTTCTCATCTCATAATCTAAGAATTTTTACTGATAAAGTTGTGCAGGTTTAAATGAAAGATAATTAAATTTCGTCAATTCATCCCTTTTCTCACACTTTTGATTATAAAAGAAATTATAAAGTTTTACGAGGGCCACTCAATATAATTTACCCCACCTTTTTTTTTTCTTTCCAAGTTTCCTTGTAAGTTCCAGAAATTTTGTACACAAGTAGTTACATACCTTTTTTAAAGTTTTTATTTTTCCACATAGTCTCCATCCTTTTCTACGGCTTTCCTCCACCTCGAAACAAGGACCTTTATTCCTTGCTGGTAAAAGTCCGCTGGGTTCAGCTGCAGCCACCTCTTAACCTCCTCAACAACCTCATCGTCACTCTGAAACTTTCTTCCACGAATAGCATCCTTCATTGGCCAAAACAAATGGCAGTCTGAAGGTGCCAGATCCGGGCTGTATGGAGGGTGGGGTAACACAGTCAAGCGCATTTTTGTGATGGCCTCTCTCGTTTGCAAACTGTTGTGTGGTGTTGCGTTATCATGCAAAAGAAGGACGTCTTCCAGTTTTCTCTCCAGTCGAACTCGCTTTATACGTCTTTGGAGTCTCTGTAGGGTAGCAATATATGCCTCTGAGTTGATTGTTTGTCCTTTCTTCATAATTCCACCAGAATCACCCCTTTCATGTCCAGAAAATGGTGGCCATAACCATTCCTGCAAAGGGGCCATTTTGAACTTTTTCTTACGTGGGGAGTCTGCGTGATGCCACTCCATGGATTGGCGTTTTGTTTTAGGTTCGAAGTGGTGTACCCAAGTGTCATCCCCATTCACATTTCGTAAAAGGAAGTCATCCCCTTCTCTCTCGTATCGAACCAACGACTTGGAAGCAATTTCTTTTCTTTGGGCTTTGTGATCTTCAGTCAGTTCGCGAGGAACAAACCGTGAACACATTTTTGAGTATCCCAATTGCTGAATTATCGTATTCACACTTCCTTCACTAATTCCTAGCTCCAGTGATAGCTCCTTGTATGTGACGCGCCGATTTGATCGAATGATGCTGTTAGCACGTTGCACAGTGTGAGATGTGACAGCCGATGCCGGGCGACCGCTGCGTGGCTCATCATCGAGGCTGGCTCTCCCTCTCTCCGATGATCTCACATGTTTAGACCAGCGTCCAACTGTGCTTCGATCAACAACAGCATCTCCGTAAACGTTTTGTAGACGTTTGTGAATATTTCCAACTGTTTCCTTCTCTGCAGTTAAGAACTCGATAACAGCTCTGTGTGTATGACGCACATCACTGTCAGACGCCATTTTCGAAACTGCGTTAACCATCGGTTTTATACAAGGGCGTTTAAAAGCGGTTTTATACAAGGAGGGAAGGTTCAAAGTGGAAAAATCCGGTTATGTGAAGCTTAGAAAGTTCAAACTTACGGCCAAAAAGACATTTCAGCCCCATGACCTATTATTAAGCTAAGAAAAAAGGGTGGGGCAAAATATATTGAGTGCCCCTAGTAATAAGTATTTCTTCACTTTATTTAGAATATTACTAACGTTTTATGATAAATAATTATAAAAAATACGATATATTATTGTAATGTAAATAATAAAATGTGTTCAAATATAAATTATAAGTTACATAAATTTATTCAGTTGAAAAATGAATGTTTTCGCGAATGAAAAGATAAATAAAAATATTTACTTTTAAACCTGAATACAACTTCAAATAATTGGGTCGGTTGGCTACCATAGCCATGACCATTCCCTGTCCCCTGCTTCAGGTACCAGATTTGGCTGACATCGATAGTTACAAGGAGTTACTAGAAATAGAAGGAGCCATAACGGCTCTACACCAAACTTGAAGTGCCAACATATCTTTCATACAGCGGCAGAGATGCTCACGAAGAGAAGAACAAGCACAAAAAAAACAAAAAGGCTGTCTCCTCTTCTTCATGGTTTGAAAATAAGAAAATAGTAAAAATTTGCATTAGAAAAAGTTTTATGGAAGTTTTATGGAACAGTTGGGAACTGCGAACGAGTTTTTCAGAAGCCTTTTATTTAATCACTGTTTCCACGAACACTGCAGCCACGATTTTAAAAATAAATTCACCATTTCAAAGCTGCAAACATTTATTGACTTTTACCGCGTTTACATATATTTATTTGGCCAAGAATAATTACCTTGCAAGCAAAAAGTGTCCGACAATTATTAGCCTACTATATATATATATATATATATATATATATATATATATATATATATATATATATATATATATATATATATATATATTTCAAAAGACGAGCTTGCAGACACCAATCATTCAGAGAAGTACTCCAAGGGGCACGTTTGGCAGAAGACAGGAAATGCTAGAACTCCCGTTTCTCCTGGCACTGTCCTCCGTAACTGATCTTTTTTCCCGTGTCTCATCTACCATGTGAGCAGTTCAGCATGCTCTCAAACACGCACTTCTCTCCCTATTCCTCATTACACACTCATTCGAGATGATCTGGGCCTCTGCCTCATTCACTTTTCATAATCTTCTGCAACATTTGTGGTCTCCTCAAATTTTTATTCTGATGAACACCACCTCTCTTCCTCTGAACTTCATCTTCTCTTCCTCAATGAAACTCATGTCTCTGGGACGACTGACAGCAATTCCTTTCCTATACTCTCCTACTTTCTGTATACTCAGTTTCATTTAAGAAATGGATGTTATGTATATGTACGCAATGACCGAACTTACTCTCGTATTCCCTGAACTTGAATCCTTTGAATTCTACACGCTCTGATTGGCTTACATATCAATCTTAAACTAAATACATCTGTGCTATCTACGTTTCTCCTAATTCTACACACTACCTACACATCTACCTGAAATATCCATTTTAGGTGATTTTAATGTTCACCACCATTTTTGGCTTTCTTCCCATTTCATTGACATCCCTGGTGAACTACAGTAGCTTACAACATTTCTATCCTGAATGACCTAAAGCAGATTGTACAGCACCCTACCCGTAATCCGATCGCATTGGAAATAGGTCCAACATACTGGATTTATTTCTCACCTCTCGTCCTTCTTATTCCGTTAAACTTTTTTCTCCGTTGGGGTCCTCCGACCAAAATCTTATATCTGTTTCCTCTCCTATCGCACCATTTTGGCCTTTGGATCCTCCCAAGAGTAGACGCCTTGGGCACTTTGGCACTCTAGGAAGGCGTGGGTCCTTCTAAGAAGTTAGGTGTGCTGCATCGGCTCCACAGTTTCTTCATCCCCACTCAGTTCCTATCTCTGTACAGGGGTTTTGTTTGCCCCTGTATGAAGTACGCTTCTCATGTGTGGGGTGACTCAACCCACTCAGCTCTACTTGACCGGATGGAATGAAGGCTTTTCGTCTCATCAAAACCCCGCCTCTTACTCACTGTCTTCAATCCCTCTTCCCTCAACATAATTTTGCTTCACTCTCTCTTTACTGTCACTGTTATAACGGACACTGCTCTTCCACATTCTCGGTCCTTTTCTGTCCAACTTTCGAAGACAAGAGTTAATCGGTATTTTCAATTTTTCATCTACTCAACCGGTCGCAACCTTCCCCAATCCAATCTTTTCCCGTGTCTATAACCTCCACTCTTTCAAACGCAGAATGTCCAGGCACATTGGCAGACTGGGCCTCATTAGGGAGGCCTTGCCATTTCAGAGGTAGGTGATCTTAGCCATACAGGTGAGCCTTTTTGGGACACCTAAACTAAAAAATCAACAAATGAGGGATGAAATAACAACATAGAAACTGATTTTTTTTCGCTTAGAACTTTATTAGTATGAGAATATCGAAAGCTTTTTCATTTAATTCTAATAAATCATGAAAATTCTAATAATAATAATAAAATTTTACACTACCCTAGGACCATGGTGTAATAAGCACACATTAAAGAATACCTACCTAATAATACCACAAAACAGATGGAATCTCTTTGGTCACTATAACAAACAAGATAGAATGCGAGCACGTCCGTCCAGTACGGGGTCAAATCATAATTAACTCTAAAACTTGGTACAGTTAGTTATGGACTAGACAATACCCTACCCTAATCTTAATTCATGGCTGATAAGCTAAAGATGTAAGATTTTGTGTTTTTTTAACTAGAAGTGGTTGAAAAGGAAGGTAATTTTTCCAAATTTTTGGTCGTTAAGGGGGACTTATAGAGGGGAAAGGCGGTGCTCTTGTGCCAGGGCACAGGGAAACGGTGGCCAGTCCATCGCTGTCCAGATATCTCGAAAACATTGGCCCTTGATTTTTACTCTCTTCTTCCTCTATGGGGGCGTTTTTGCGGTCATTTGCCCTTGACCCCTCCTTCCTACATAAAAAATCCGTTTATTACAGTGTTTGTAAGTGATTAGAATGAATGCACTCTTATCGCTTGGAGAAGGAAACACGAACTTGTAATGCGTCTTGCTCGTGACGAATCACGTGCCCACAATTATGAAAACCAATAAAAAAACAGGAATTTCTGCAATGGAAACTATTGACAAAATGACGTAAAAGGCTTATGCGAGTGATTCGTTGTAATAAATTACAGCACTGTTGTTTCCAGTGGTGATAAGCTACGTAGGGAGATCTCGTTAATGAATATGTTGCAGGAGAAAACTAATCTTGTATTTCTAAATTCAGATATAATAATAAAAATAATAATCATTCAGGAGGACTAAAACGTGGAACAGAACTTAGGCCAACTAATGCGACCCATTGCCCGAACTCCTGTATTATTATTACCAGCCAGCATCATCAGGGTTCCAACCCCTAACCTCATTATCTTCACTAAATTCAGAGATACATATAAAAAAATGTTTGAAAATTTTCAATAACCAAAAAACGTGGTTAAATATTTGTCAACTAATCAAAGTAGTTAATTTAACTGTATTGTGGTTCCACAAACCGTGTTTATTTTCCTGATAATGAACTTAAATGGTTCAATTAAATATTTAGATTGTTGAGATATAATTTGGTCGTTATAACCAGTAGTATACCTGCAAAAATGTAGAGTGCAAATCAATTGCATGCAACATGATCAATAATACAAGGGGGGTTAGACCCTACAAGCGGGGAGATGGGGTTAGACCCTTCAAGGGGGAGAAGGGGTATACATTAAGGGGGAGTTAGTAACCTCACCTAACAAAGGAGGAGAGTTGGGGGGTCACGCATGAAGAGTGCCGGGGCTAGACCCTCCAAAGGGGGAGTGGGTAACCTAACCTAACAAGGGCAATAAAACACAAGAAGGAAAGAGAGGAGGAGAGAGAGAGAGAGAGAGAGAGAGAGAGAGAGAGAGAGCGAGAGATGTTCTTGCAGGCATGTCTCGGCGCATAATGGAGTCTTGACAAGCCATTCTGGGGGGCTTTAGCATCACAGCCATTTGGCATAGAAGACCGCCAAGCGTATGGTGTAATCGGCTGTCAGGCAGTTTCTTCTGAGGGTAAGCAGCCAGGGAATACAGCCAGTCGCTTAGTTTAATGACTTATATAAAAATGAAAATGAAATGAAAATGAAAATGAGAAGTTTTATTGGCAGGCTATAGTCCATATGACAAATATTATTAATACAATGACAGTTCATATACTAAGGATAGAAATATATACAATTGATTAGAAATAATACTGTAATGTCGAAGTTAAGTGGAGCTACAGGCAGACGTTTTCGTACCAAGAAGTCCATAGCTTAGAGGATAAATGGCAGGACTCATAGATAGCTTGGATGATCGGGTTGGTTGATTTTTTAATTCTTTGCATCAGACTGTGTTCAGCACGTCTTGTTACCTCCGGGAAGCTCGGGACATTGCGGGTAGCAAACATTTGCGAAGCTGAGCATCTCGGGGGTAATTTATGTAAGAGTCTAAAAGAACTGTTGTACAGCAAATTTAGGGTTCTGCCAGAACCTTTTTTATAATTCACCCAGAGTTGCTGACCGTATATATTGCTGCAGAAAGTACGAAAGAGTGTGTCTTTAGCTTCACTTGTACAGAAACGAAAGTTCCTTTTGGTCATATTCGCTTTAGCACACAGGCTTCGAGATTGTTTTCTTATATCCGAGTCATCACTCAAGGAGCTGGTAATAGTTTGACCCAAATACTTAAACTCTTGTACTTCATCAATTACTTCACCATTCATTTTAAACCTTATATCAGCTGGCTGATTACAGCTTTTAGGATGAAATTGCATAACCTTAGTTTTTGTAACATTAAAAAGAATATCATGTTTCTGCGAATACACTTCGCAGACATTTAGTAGCCGATCCAGACCTTTAACAGAGGGACTTATGAACACCATATCATGGGCATAAACTAAGTTATTTATCCTTGTGTTATCTATACAACATCCTACTGTTGCCTCATTAAGTGAAGCAATTAATCCGTCAATATACACATTAAACAGCATAGGGGAGAGCAAGGAGCCTTGTCTCACCCCGCAAGAGAAGCCAAAACACTCGGATAGTACATTGCCCCACCTAACAGTGAAAGATTGGTGGGAATACCAAAATTTCAATAAATTTAATATGTACATGGGAACCTTCCTGTCTTCTAGTTTTGCAAATAAAATATTGTGGTTCACCCTATCATATGCCTTACTTATATCAAGGAAACAGCTATAAATAGTTGAATTACTGTCAATATATTTAGATATTATTTCTTTAAGTACATAGATACACAGGTCAGTTGAGTGGGACCTTTTAAAGCCAAAACTGATTAGATGTCCATAGGAAATCATTTAATCGGAGTAGCAAGAGTTTTTCTAGTAGTTTCGAGAAGCAGGAAGCGACAGCAATAGGCCTGTAATTATTGCTGGACAAATTCTTAAAGTAAAATATGGCCATCCTGGTCGGTTTCCAACCCCCGCCATTCGAAACAGCGAGAGAATACACACACACCCACACACACACACACACCCACACACACACACACACACACACACACACAATACTAAAAGGCAGTAAAGTTGTTAACGTAGACGATAGAAATAGGCTCCAAGACTATGTAAATAGGATTATGGAGTGGACGGATAAGTGGCAGATGCAATTTAACGTAGACAAATGTAAAGTTTTGCATATAGGTTCTCGTAACAACAATTACACAGACATGATGGATGATAGACAGTTAGCGAGCGTTGACGAGGCAGTAGATTTAGGCGTACGCGTATCTAAGGATTTAAAAGTTAGGAACCAGTGCCTGGAGTCTTGCGCAAAAGCCAATAGGATGTTAGGCTTCATAGGGCGTAATTTCGAATTTAAATCGAAGAATATTATATTGCCCTTTTACAAGTCCCTAGTCAGGCCTCATTTAGAATATGCCGTTCAGTTTTGGTGCCCGAATTTGCGTGAAGATATTGATTAAAGAGTTAGACTTGCATTCATTCGAAACTAGGAGATTAAGGGGGAGCTTATTGAAGTTTTAAAAATCGTTAATAAAATCGATAACGTAAATTTTGACAAATTCTTCATTTTCAATAATGGCAATACTCGTAGTAACGGATTTAAATTACGTGGCAGACGTTTCATTACTAACATCGCTAAAAACCTTTTTACGTTTAAAGTAATTGATAAATGGAATAATCTTCCCGCGTCCGTCGTGAACTCTACTAGCGTTAATATGTTTAAAGACTGTTTAGATAGGCATTTTAAAAATATTACCGTCATTTAAAATAATAAAACAATTAGCAACAGGAGCTCTGTGGGTAATGGTCGAGGTTTGAGTCTGTTGACGAGTAATGCCAGCAACAAAATTATATTAAAAAAAAATTAGACTAACACGAATTTAGATGTAGCTCGTAGCGTAAACTAACCCACATTTTGTTATACTCTTCATGCTTTTTTTCTTTTCTTATTCTCTCTTTACTTCCATGTCTGTAGTTTGCATGGTATGACAGTGTTTGAGTTAAGACTGTGTTTGCTAAATCTTGCACCCCTTTCCGATTGTCTTCGACTATTTTTCCGACTTGTCGGCAGTGACCGGCGGATGACGATGGTGAGTCTTTCTCTCTCTTTTTCTGAATGAATGTTAACCCACGAATGATAGGTTTTGCTACTAGCTTAACCCCTTATACTCTTCTTTTAACCCTCTCCTCTCTTCTTTCTCTCGAGCTAACCTTAGAGTGGATGTTAGGGTTTTTGTTAGCCTTAGCTTCTGTAGATCTGTAGATCTCTCTGTTTACATATTGGAAATAAAGCAGCCTGTAGCATTTATATGTATATACTTATAAAAATGGCAAATTAATAAGGGTCATTACAAACACAACTAGTTTGTTACCATAAGGCTACGGTCGGGGCGTTAAATGGTTAAAGAAAGCTTAAATCTTTGATATTTGTCAGACACTATAATTACAGTACGTGGTTTATACTCCCTTTTAGTTCTTCTTCATATATACATAATATATATACGTTGTTTCTATTTACTATATATATATATATATATATATATATATATTAGTAGAAACCTGATGCGCGAGAAACGCTCCCCCACCCTCTACACGCATAAATTCCTTGAACGCGCCCAGAAGTGACGTGTTTTAAGATAAAACTTACAGGGATCGCAAAACCGGATACGGCGAAGCGGTGGGTAAAAAGGGCCATGAAATTTTTCCTACTCTACTCAACCTACCCTCAGGTTAGCCTAACCGATCCCCCCTCAAATACAAGGAGTGTTTGTTTGTTCGTTTTTTGTTTTTAAATAATGTTACTTAATGGATTAATTATAATAACAAACAATTAATTTTTCCTTCAATATTGTCCTTTTCATGCATCACAATTTTTCGTCTTCCAACACTCTGATCAGAAACACCCCTCCTTACAATATATCTTTCTTCTATCTACAAAAATCTGTTTAATAAGCATGCTGGCACCAACGAGGACAAATAACCCGAGGGAAGATAACGATATGAAGCCGAAATATACATAATATATCTAAAAAGGTTAAAAGTGCAGACGACCCATGGCGACACTCTGATCAGAAAAATGTTAATCTATGTCACAGGACATACAGTATAAACACGCTTTGAATGAAATTGATATTTGTGTAAAATTTACAATGTACACTGAGACTTCCACAGTTCATTGCACACACACACACACACACACACACACACTATATATATATATATATATATATATTATATATAGTTTATATATGAGGGGTCCCGCGTCTTAAGGTACCTAAGCGCCAAAATTAAAATTCGCCAGAAATCGCTTCCAAAGTTCAGTAATATTCTCGCAATAGTATCTCTGTTATTAATTGAGCTAGAACGTTCATTTGTGGCTAAATTAGAGTTCTAACTTTCTAAGTATGCTAATGAAGATATTGATGAGTTTTTGGAATAGATTTTCATATTTTATATTTTATATATATTTTTTTTAATTGTTTGATTTTCTTATTATGCCGAACTTTGGGTGAACTTTTGGCTGGCGATAGAGGTGAAAAAAGTAGTTCGCTTCATAAGGTTTTCAACCATACTTCTAGTGTCGTAAGGTCATTATAACCCAAACCACGCGATAAAGGAAGGGTGAAAATAGTGATATCCATCAAAAACACGTTTTCGCATGTGGTGGCGCTTAGGTACCTTAAGACGCACGACCCCTCATATATATATTTAACAATAAATAAAAACTCGCCAAAGATATCTGACGATCCCCTCATCCTTCAAGAGTTCTTTTGAATAGGGGCCGGTATATATATATATATTATATATATATATATATATATATATATTATATATATATATATATATATATGAAATGAAAATGAAAAGGTTTATTGGCAGACTATAGTCCATTTGACAAATATTATTAATACAATGACAGTTAACATACTAAGGATAGAAATATATACAGTTGACTAGAAATAGTACAGTAATATAGTTAAGCGGAGCTACAGACAGACGTTTTCGTACCATGAATTCCATAGTTTAGAGGATAAACAGCAGGACTCATGGATATCTTTGATAATCAGGTTGGTTGATTTTTAATTCTTTGCAAGTCGCAAACATTTCCGAAGCTGAGCATCTCGGGGGTAATTTATGTAAGAGTCTAAAAGACCTGTTGTACAGCAAATTTAGGGTTCTGCCAGAACCTTTTTTATAACTCACTCAGAGTTGCTGTCCGTATATATTACTGCAGAAAGTACGAAAGAGAGTGTCTTTAGCTTCACTTGTACAGAATAGAAAGCTCCTTATCACTGAAGGAGCTGGTAATAGTTTGACCCAAATACTTAAACTCTTGTACTTCCTCAAATACTTCACCTTTCATTTTAAACCTAATATCAGCTGGCTGATTACAGCTTTTGGGATGAAATTGCATAACCTTAGTTTTTGTAACATTAAAAAGAATTTTAGTAGCCGATCCAGACCTTTAACAGAGGGACTTATTAACACCATATCATCGGCATAAACTAAGTTATTTATCTTTGTGCACTCTACAGTATACAACATCCCACTTTTGCCTCATTAAGTGAAGTAATTAATCCGTCAATATATGCATTAACCAGCGTAGGGGAGAGCAAGGAGCCTTGTCTCACCGCGAAGAGGAGCAAAAACATTCGGATAGTACATTAGGGTGAATCATGCTCAGGTCGAATATTGAAAAACTTGGAATTTCAAGATTGGCAGTATGTATTCCTATATAAAATTGAATTTTAAGAGGGGTTCGTCTTATGCAACTTTTGCGAAAAATCGCATTTAAGTGTTCAAATTCGCACGTTTTTGTCGAAAAAATGGGATTTTTGGCTAATTTCAAAGACTTGGTAGCTTCAAATGACCTCCATATGTTCCATATGGAGCACATACACACTTAAGCATTTCTAAGGGCAGGCTTGGACCCATTTAAGATCAGCCAAAGTGGTTCATAACCCCTAAAATAACCGCAATCACCCAAAATGACCCAAAACTAAGGAATTGTATGATTTTTATTTTAATCTCCTATACACCACATCTCGCGGCTGTTCTCTTCATCAGGCAGAATCTTTTTGTTCTTCTTTCTTGGTCTTGCATTTTCTTTTTTTTAGAAACGCCTCCACCAATTTTTATTTATTTTATTTTCGGCATCACTGAGTGTGATGGCAGCTGCCCCCATCTTTCCGCAAGCTGCTGTGACGTTCAACCCTTTTTTTGCAATTGCAATTCTTCTTTAATATTTGTATAAGTCCCTCCTCCACCCCTAGCTTGTAATAATATGCTGGTCAACTGAATGTTTTGAGATTTTTCTTTTCAAAGCATCTTGATTTGTCTAGCAGGTGTTGTTGAGATCTAAAACATGTTCATAATGTCTTGCTTTGACTTGAAAACTGGCAACAATTCTCTGTGATCGATCCTAGCACGAACAAAACCATCTCTTCTCTCTTGCCCATACACTGCATGAACTGCAGCTGAAACTTCCTGGAATGCTCTTTCACAGCTTTGAGTGTGAACTGAGAAGTTCTCAACTTCAAGTGGAGACCTGAGAAGCTCCTGAACTTCTCTTGACATCTTACAAGTGAAGAGTGGCTTATCCAGTTTCTCCTTATCCCAATTAATCAACGCAATTGGAGAAGTGGCATCAAAATTCAGTTTAGGGTTTCTATGAGTTCTCAGACTCATATCTCCATACTCAGACTTACCTCCGATCTTCTTGATCATCTCAACCCCCCCCCCATGCCCTCTCCTCCTCATCCTCACTGCACAGGAGAGAGGCAATGAGGTTCTCACTGTGAGCATGATATGCTCCACGAACTATTACATGAGTGACTACAGTATGTTCTGACTTCAAAGGTCTGGCTTCTCAGCAGTCTCAGAGCGGTCACAATATGGTGAGGTCCATACCTCATGTGGTGCTTCACCTTGATCTCAAAATACATCTTGAAGTAGAAGTCCAGGCAGAACTTCAGCAGCATCTCCAGCTTCTTCAACACCTCCCCCTTCAGACCATGCTGCCTCATCCACAGCATCAACTGAGCCTCACCTGTAGTCAGCCAGCGTGAATGATTCAGTGGGCCACACTTCAGACCAGCAACTTCCTTGCTCAAATCTCCTGTCTTGAGAGCTTTGATCAGTAGGTAGCAGTTCTTCTGGTCAGTGCTAAGGTTCTGTACAATGTCTTCTGGCACTTCAGTTATATCTTCTTCTCCTGGCAGAGCCTTGAAGCTAAAGTTGAAGGTATGTCATTGATCTTCTCCAAAAGTTTTCCTATTGGGCCACTGAACCCAGACTTGTGCGTGTAGGGACCATCAAGCTTGATGATCATGTGCCTGAGGCTGAGTTCATTAATATGCAACTGGCATATCAGCCAGTGACACTTGTGACCTAGCAGTCTCTCGAAGTGAGTGATGGCTCCTCCATCAGGTCCTGTGTTTGTGTTGGTGGAGTCACCACCAAGGACCACAATAGTATCTTCAGCACCATGAGCACTAATCCACTCAAACAGAGCCTGAGCTATCTTCAGTGCAGGTTTCTCATTTCCTTCAGGTTCTTCTGGTGTACAATGGAAGAGATACTTCCCCTCAGGTTCCCAGGTAACACTATAGTGCTCTTCGGTTGTAATATGAGGATGGAAGCGGCCAGTTTCTTCATTGTACCTCATGATCTTTGTCTTCTTATCTTGTTTTCCATTAAAGAAAATTCCCTTGATCTCCTCTCCCTCTGTCCCTTTCTCCAGGGCCTCCACCGAGGCACCTATTACAGACTCCTTGCCCCTCCACATATTCATCCTGTCAACAGCTAGATATGCCTTATCAGCAGATAGATGGCCAGCTTTGATGAGATCTTGCAAGAAACCAGTTGCAATGGCTGCTGCAGGAGTGTTTGCCACCTTGAACCTGACTGCAGCCGCAGCAGTGCTTGAGATATATATCCATGTAGTTCCTCCTGGCAGAGGTGGAGACTTTGCCAGTGTTGACACTGGAGCTTCTGCCTGGTGCAGTACTGAAAAAATCTGTGTCAGTAGTAGGAGCTGCTCTGCCTGGAGACTCTTGCAAGGAAGTCACCTCATCTTCATCATCATCACCATCATCAGCTCTAAGCAGTAGCTCCTTTTCTTTTTTTCTCTTTTCTGTTTCTCCTCTCAGCTGCCTTCTGTTCTTCCTCTTTCCTCATAGCAGCCTTCACCTGCTTCACTGTTTCCTTCACATGAACAGATGCCATCCGGAAGCCAGAAACTTCTGAGGTTTTGATCCTCTGGTAATGGAACCACTCTAGCTCTAGCTTTGGAATCTTCTGAGGCAGAGGACAGTCACAGTTGACATGAACTCTAGCAGCACAGCCAGAGCAGCCAGATGCTTCAGTTCCACAGAGAGTGATATCATGTCTGCAGGTTGTTATGTCAAACAATGTATCAAGTTCAGATATTCTCTTCTCTCTCTTTGCAGCCTTCACTATGCCATTCACTAGGTCAATCATTTCATTCTACCTGACAAGAATCTTCCTGGCAATGGATCTCTCTTGAATGATCACAGGAGGAGTGAACTTGGCATTGCTTTTGCGCCACTGTGCCAGTACCAGTGATGCCAAGTCCTTAGCCAAATCTTGCAGAGGGTACTGAGCTCTCTTCATATCATCCAGAAGCATCTTCTCTTCCTGGAGGAGGATTCCTCTGTGAAACACAGCTCTCCAGGTTGGAACTTCTGTGGGAAATAATTGCTTGCCTGGACCCACCAGATCACTAAGCTTTGAACCAGAACTTTTCTGGTCTTTCGTCCTTGCTTAGCCATGGTGGCTACACAATCTTCACTAAGCTTTGTATCTGAAATATAGAAAATTATCACAGTGAAACTCTAGTAGCCTATAACAGCTGTTACAGTGGTTTTGTTTGGTAAGAAACCTGTCAGTTACATTTTTACTACAGTGTATGTCCTTCAGAGCTGTTCTGTACATAACCAGAAAACGAAAAAGTGGAAATTTGAACACTTAAACGTGATTTTTAGCAAAAGTTCAAGAAAACAAATCCCTCCTAAAATTTAATTTTACATAGGAATACATACTGCCAATCTTGAAATTCGCGCTTCAATGAGCATGATACACCCTATAGTACATTGTCCCACCTAAACGGTAAAAGCTTGGTGGGAATACCAAAATTTCAATAAATTTAATCTGTGCATGGGAACCTTCCTGTCTTCTAGTTTTTAAAATAAAATATTGTGGTTCACTATCATATGGCTTACTTATATCTAGGAAACAGCTATAAATAGTTGAATTACTGTCAATGTAATTCAACTATTACATTGACAGTAAATATAAATATATAATTGACAGTAAATATAAATATATACATTGACAGTAAACATGAATATATAATTTTAATAAAGTTTTATATGTAAATGGAAATAAAGAACAAACTTTAAACTACCTCTCATAGTTTGACAGTAAATTGACAGTAAATATAAATATATACATTGACAGTAAATATAAATATATAATTTTAATAAATTTTTGTATGTAAATGGGAATAAAGAACAAACTTTAAGCTATCTATCATACATAACCTATATACTCAGGATACGTTACTTAATAATTTTAATTAAATTTTTTTCGTACTATTAAAATTTAATATAACTATTCAGTTAATGTCAGAAAAATTAAAATTACAGCGATTTGTCTCCGTTCGAGTTGATCACTCAGCATAGACTGTTTTTCCCTATCTCCTCGGAATTAACTATATATATATATATATATATATATATAATATACAGGGTGGGCCGTAAGTTTCCATACATAGGAAAAATTAACGTTTGTTTTATGTTTCAGATACCCTAAGAATATGCGTTTGACGTAAGATCTTGTTTACTGATGAAGCAAATTTTTACGTCAATGGAGAGGTTAATCGCAAAACATACGTTATTGGAGTAATGCTAACCCTAACTGGCTGAGTCCGACGAAGATGCAAGGTGCCGGTAAAGTGATGGTGTGGGCCGGGATATGGGGTGACAGAATTATTAGACCAATTTTGTCAGTGGAAATCTTAATGCCGAAAGGTATCTTAACATGTTGCAAGAAGAGATTTTCCCATCCCTGCTAAACGAGGAAGGTAACTTCCCAGTTTACTTCCAGCAAGATGGAGCTCCACCGCATTATGGTCTTCACGTGCGTCGGTATTTGGATCAGCAGTTTCCGGATGCTTGGATTGGTCGGCGTGGTCCTGTGGAGGGCCTCCCAGTCCCCAGATCTCACCCCCTTGATTTCTATTTTTGGGGGCACTTGAAGGCCATGGTGTATCAGGAAAAGATACGAGACATAAATCATCTAAAGGAACGTATCACCAACGCCATTACAAGCATAACGTCAACTGTGCTTATGCGTGTTTCAACAGTGGGGAACACGTATTGAAATGTGTTTTCAAAACAATGGCAACCATGTAGAGCATATTATATAAATAAAAATGGTTGTGCATAAAAAAATGTTTATTTTTCCTATGTATGGAAACTTACGGCCCACCCTGTATATAAAATGTTAATTCCAAGGGGATAGGAAAAAAGTCTATGCTGAGTGATCAACTCGAACGGAGACAAATCCCTGTAATTTTAATTTTTCTGACATTACTGAATAGTTATATTAAATTTTAATAGTACGAAAAAATTTAATTAAAATTATTCTTAAGTAACGTATCCTGAGTAATATAGGTCCTGTATGATAGGTAGTTTAACATTTTTTATTTATTTCCATTTACATATAAAAATTTATTAAAATTATATATTTATATTTTGTTGTTAAAGAATATGCATGTATGTATATTTTAAATAGTCTATAAAAAATATTTTATATTAATTAAACTCAGATCTAAAGGCTACAGTGTCAACGTAACATTTTCAGCACAATGAGTAATTATTATTTTTATTATTATATTATTATTATTTATATTATATTATATTAACTATTTATCTTAATTTACTTTTCTTAACCTTTATTATACAATTAGTTTTAGATCTACCACTGATATATTTCTGACGGTAAAAGTGAGGAGGCGCTTTTACAAATTGTTTTAGGAAAGGAGGGTATATACTGTATATATTTGGTCATGTCTTTACGAATATCTGCTTTCATCTGCTAGAGGAATATATAAATGAAATTCGTTACGGCTTCTATTATTATTATTATATTTTATTATTATTATTAGTATTCAATTTTAAAAAAATCTGAGGGAATCATCATTCAGTTTTGGTGACTAGATATCGCTCTTTCTCATATATATATATATATATATATATATATATATATATATATATATTATACAGGGTGTCCCGTAAGTCTGGACCCATAGGGAAAAATAATAAAATTACAAAATAGTCCAAAAATTTATTTAAATATTTTTTATTATTTTATTATTATTTTTATTATTTTTTATATGATCTTACTCCGCTGGAGTTTTATTTGTGGGCCACTTGAAAGCAAGTGTACGAGGTCAACTTCAGAACATTTTCCACCTTAAAGCACGCATTGTGGAGGCGTGTCAAGAAATTTCTGCGACTGTGTTTCAGAAAGTGCTGTCGCAGTGGAGATTGCGTTCAACTATGTGTGCGACACCAACGGCGGACACTTTGAACAGATTATGTAATAAATTTTTGGACTATTTGTAATTTATTATTTTCCCTATGGGTCCAGACTTACGGGACACCCTGTATATATATATATATATATATATACAGGGTGGGCCGTAAGTTTCCATACATAGGAAAAAATTAAACGTTGTTTTATGTTTTCAGATACCCTAAGATATGCGTTTGACGTAAGATCTTGTTTACTGATGAAGCAAATTTTGCGTCAATGGAGAGGTAATCGGCAAAACATACGTATTGGAGTAATGCTAACCTAACTGGCTGAGTCCGACGAAGATGCAAGTGCCGTAAAGTGATGGTGTGGGCCGGGATATGGGGTGACAGAATTATTGGACCAATTTTGGTCAGTGGAACATCTTAATGCCGAAAGGTATCTAACATGTTGCAAGAAGAGATTTCCATCCCTGCTAAACGAGGAAGGTAACTTCCAGTTACTTCCGCAAGATGGAGCTCCACCTCATTATGGTCTTCACGTGCGTCGGTATTGGATCAGCAGTTTCGGATGCTTGGATTGGTCGGCGTGGTCCTGTGGAGTGGCCTCCCAGATCCCAGATCTCACCCCCCTTGATTTCTATCTTTGGGGGCACTTGAAGGCCATGGTGTATCAGGAAAAGATACGAGACATAAATCATCTAAAGGAACGTATCACCAACGCCATTACAAGCATAACGTCAACTGTGCTAATGCGTGTTCATCAACAGTGGGAACACGTATTGAAATGTGTTTTCAAAACAATGGCAACCATGTAGAGCATATTATATAAATAAAAAATGGTTGTCCATAACAAAATGTTTATTTTTCCAATGTATGGAAACTTACGGCCCACCCTGTATATATATATATATATATGTTAACCCCTCCATTTATGGCCCTGGGTCGGTTCGGAGTCGACGGGGGTTCTGGTTGGGAGGCAGCAACGGATATTTCTCGCGATAGTTTCTTCTATAACATTCTAATTTTTTTCTTTCGCTATAGGGTCGACAGACCTGTTAATTCTTCTCTTTCTATAGTCTTGGGTTGTCTCGAAGGAAAAGATAAAAAGAAACTTTCTTTCACTGTAAATTACTTCTAAAAAATGTACAGGTAGTGCTCTGAATTTACAGGGTTAGAGGTTCGACCTCTTTCGACCATGGCTCAGGCCGGAATCTAAAAAGTTAAGGAGGCAAGGGGCCTCTGCCCCTCCTCGCAGCGAGGCTGCTAACAAGGGAGTGTAGTCTAAGAAGCAGAAGAAGAAGTGATGAAGAAGTGACTTTTACAATTACACGCTTTATACATATAATCTAAATTTTGGGGGAATGCAGTTTGAAGGTTAAGTTTCCCCCCCTTTAAACACATGACCAGATGAAAGATTCCAAATAAAAATTAAAAAAATAAAAAATAAAAAATAATCGTATTTTCGCCGAGTATACATTTCTGAAGGCGATATAATTTCGTAGTAGTACATAAGTACAATCTAAGTACATCATTGAGTACGTTGTAATTTTTGGTTCATTACAATTATGATTACAATTATCAATGATTCACATTCGCTTATTATCGTTAATTATCGTTATTAAAGTACATTAATTACATTATAAATTATTACATTTAATTACAATTTTATTAAAGTACATTACGTCGTTTACAATTCGTACAGTGTTTTTATATTTATATATGGTTGTTATATATGGTTATTAGTACAACACAAAGTACATGGGCACATACGAGATAACTTATACACAACATGACACACATGATTATAAGTTATAAATCTGAAATCAAATCAGAGGGACAGGAGGTCTTTCCTTTTTCAGATGTTCGATTTATGCTGATTAGCGTAATTCGACCACTCGCCTAAGCATTTATAAATATCTTGCGAGGGGTGAACGCACTTGAAAAAAATAAAAAAATAATACATGCCAACATATTTGGATGATTTTGAAGGAACAGGTACGGAGGCCAGGCATAAAGTTTCGCCCCATTTCGTAGACTGACACGAGTAAAAATGAATATTTAATAAAATTGATATAGGATAATGGTCAAGATATGGCATGGATGTATGAATGAACAACATATAAATAATGACGTATAGAGTGTAGTTTTTATTATTATGTTAAAGAATTTCCATACATTGTACATGAAAGATATCCACATACCAAATGGGTGATTCAGTATTCGCAGTATGGAAAACGTGAAGAGAATTAAGTTACTTTATGACAACATAGTTATTCACATTATGTCATACGTACAGTACAAGTCATTATGAGAAAAGATGAATTAGAGAAATACAGTAATAAATAAAGAAGTACAAATCGAAATTCTATCCAAAACTCGCTCAGGCGATTTTGGCTTTTCATGTAAAAATGAATATTGATTATTCATTGTTCATTTTTACATATATATATATATACAAATTTAGGGTGGATCGATTTTACATTTTTTCGATTTCCATATTCTAATAGAGATAAAAACTTGCGCATGCATGTGAAAATAGCCTCTGCAAAATCTTAGCTTAATAGGTAATCATCTTCTGCCCCCGGCAGAGCGATGAAAATCATATTTTAGTAGTCAAAAACGTATTTTTCTTATAATTTTTTAAATACTTCAATATGCATCAAAATTATTCTAATAACTATAAAGTCGATGAAAAAGACCTCATATGATCGTTTTTCCAAGCACGTTGTCCTACGTTAATATCTTTTGCCCCGGCAACAACGTCAAATGTTGAAAATAGGTAATTTATATACAGTACATATTTCAGATCGGCTCTTTGTCTTAAATAATGCATTTATATATTTCCCATAGCATTATATCGTTGCTTAGGCATGAAATAACACACACGCAAATTTTATGACTCTAGAGTAATATCTTTTGTCCCCGAGAAAAGTCTAAATGTGGATTATAATTACGTTAATGCGATGTATAAGTACGAAAGTACTAAGTACAGCTCCTCGCTTGCTATTTTATAAAATTAGCAACCAGAACTCACCATGAGGAGGTGGCTGTACGTCGAGTTCCACCCTATCACGCCCCAACCAACCCTTCCTTTGGCTGCATGTCGATTTACATACGGTAATCTTTCTTAGAATCAAATCGTGGAATTTTTGTTCGGGAGTGAAGACGGGAGCGGCATGAATCCGTCCCTCTCTTCTATTCAACTTACACTGGCAGAGGCTTCGGTTACTAATTTGATGAGTCTCTCGACCGCTTGAGTATGACAGAGTATGACAAGGGAATAGTGGGATCAGTCCATCAGGCTGGTCTCCCGTCTCAACAAACTCTTTTATTCGGGTATGAGGTATTGTTTTTGTAACGGGGGGTTCGGTCACCTCAGCCGTTTGCCAGTTGATCATTTCGTAATAGTTTTGACTATCGTAGAGCAGCTCAGGCATGGCGAAGGCTCGAATTTCCCCCGCTGGTGATTGTTTTGATCGTGCTTTTAATATTCTTCTCCATCCCAATTCTCTTATGTGTTGCTCATCGGCATGTAGCATGGAGATCAAAATATTTTCTGGATGAGCAAAGAAAGAATTTCTACGGAGGATTTTGTTGGCGATTGTCTTAGATCTTTGAGGCATGGTCTCAGAGAGACGCATCATTTCGAAAAAATGTTTTGCGCCCTCAGTGAAACTGGAGTTTTTCTTTATCTTAAACCAAATTGGTGCGTAAACTGTCATAATGAATCGCACAATTTCGTTGAAGGTGCTGGAGGGTTCACTGGTTGAAACATAGAGGCGCAGAAATCTATTTGCTGTTGTCAGCCACCTGGAATGCGCCATCTTACCTGGATTTCGAGCCGCGAGAGCTGAAGAGCAGCTACCGCTCGACACTGCTCTGTAGATGCCTAACAATATTTTTGGTCAGTGCTCAACTCGGCATCATCTATGTCAATGTCGGGAGATGGAATGGGCATCGAATTCTGTAATTGGAAGTTTTTCGCAGTCGTTCAGTTGTTTTCCAACTGGTCCAGTAAAGCCCATTGGCCCAGTTATTTTGCCGTCAAGTCTTGAATGAGGTGTCGCAGTGATAATTCATTACCGTGTAATAGGCATGTGTGTGTGTTATTTCATGCCTAAGCAACGATATAAATGCTATGGGAAATATATAAATGCATTATTTAAGACAAAGAGCCGATCTGAAAATATGTACAGTGGAACCTTGCTTAACGAGTGCCTCGTATAACGAGAAATTCGTATAACGAGCCAAAAGAATGGGGAAAATTACCTTGCATAACGAGCGACACTTTGCTTAACGAGCAAAATATTTCGTCAAAATTTAAAGCGTAGACAAAAACAATGTCTCTAGACAGTTTCCTCGTGAAAAAGGATCCAAAGAAAGTGAAAGTGCCTCTAAAATATTTAAAGCTAGTGACTGTGAGCTCGTCGAGAATGTTATTGCATTGAACGAAGACGATTCTCCTCCTTCCCCTCAATAACCCTCTCCTCCTCCCCTGTCTCTTCATTTCCTTTGCGTGCGTCAGGAGCACCTTCTCTCTTCGTAAGTTATTTATAAATTTCACCGTTTACTAATTATTTACATTCTCTTTTGGGTTAATTTTATTAATAATCTTTTCATTTCATGCAATAATAATTTAAAAACGCCTTTAAATATCATTATAAATATTATTTAAGTTTTTTTAAGCATGGAACGCATTATCATATTTTACATTGATTCCTATGGAAAAAATTGCCTTGCTTAACGAGCATTTTGCATAACGAGCACAATTCGGGAACGAATTATGCTCGTTAAGCAAGGTTCCACTGTATATAAATTACCTATTTTTTCAACATTTGACGTTGTTGCCGGGGGCAAAAGATATTAACGTAGGACAACGCGCTCGGAAAAACGATCATATGAGGTCTTTTTCATCGACTTTATAGTTATTAGGAATAATTTTGATGCATATTGAAATATTTAAAAAATTATAAGAAAAATACGTTTTGACTACTAAAATGATTTTCATCGCTCTGCCGGGGGCAGAAGATGATTACCTATAAAGCTAAGACTTTGCAGAGGCTATTTTCACATGCATGTGCAAGTGTTTGTCTCTATTAGAATATGGAAATCGAAAAAAATGTAAAATCGATCCACCCTACATATATATATATATATATATTATATATATATATATATATCGCGGAAATTAATTGATCTACGGACAGCGAACAAAGCACGAAGTAAGCGCTTTATTTTATGTAAACCTGAAGCGAGTCGTTGGATACAGGCTGAAGCCACTCCTACCATCAAAGTACACCCAGTGAGAACACTACTTCTGAATGTGGGAGGATCCTTCTTACTCGTCCGTCGTATGAAGGGAGCGCTTTTCCCCGCATATAAAAAAAGCATCTCCACCCATGGCCGCATTCAGCAGTCATCTTTTCCCATATTCCACATTTTTTTTCGTGACATAATTATGCATTCGCTGTTTTATGTACAGTGTCAGTTTTATTCATAAACGACGTATTTGTATATTGAAATGTGTTTTTATTTCGGCAGGGGGGAAGTTCCGTTAACGACGAATTAGACAGCTATTCCACGCCGGGTGTTTTAGAAGATGGCGATATGGCGTGTGTAATAATTCGTACAGTGATTTGCAAGGGTGTATATATATATATATATATGTTAACCCCTCCGTCTATGGCCCTGGGTTGGTTCGAAGTCGACGGGGGTTCTGGTTAGGAGGCAGCAACGGATCTGTTACTTGCAGTAGTTTCTTCTATACTACTCTCCGAGTTCTTCTTTAGTGGCTCGGAGGATTCTGAGAGGCTTATTAAATTCTTTGAGGTTTCTCCCCGATTCTTCTTGTAACTTATCGGGAGATTCTATTACTAAGTTTTCTGAAGAGAGCACGGCTCGAAGGAGAAGATAAAGACTTTTTCTTACTGTGTTTTACTCCTAAACTGTTACAGGTAATGCTCAGCCTCGTAGTTGGAATCAAAATAAACATGGAAGAATTGGTGGGGTTTTATACCCCGATTCTACTAACTCATCATTATTAAATGTTGAGGAGGCTGCATTATTTTTGCACAATATTTGAAAATAAAGTAAATCTTTTAGCTGTGGTAAGGTTTAAACAAATAACAAGATATTTGAAGATGAAGCCATATTTTTATCTTAATTGCATATTTTCAGATCTGATGTTATCATGATCTGCCAAGTTAACTAAAAGTGGAAATTGAACTATGCATCTTTACACTAAAATATGCATACGAGTAAAAATTAAAGGTTTAAGATTTACAATTAAATGCTTAGGCAAGACATGACTTCATCTTTTATAACGAAGAGAGAATGTATACAAAACATGACATGGCAAAAGTTACTCAGGATTCATTATTAAGCTAAATCTAAAAATGATTAAGAAATTTTTAAAAAGGACAAGTCATCAATTATTTGGCAAAGTAGAAAGCACATCAAAATTTATCCCAACGGAAAAATAATAATAAAAAAATAATAACAGTATCGCCGAGTCGACATTCCTTATGGCGACATAATGTCGGGTCGGACATTGAGTACATTGTAATTTTGTTCTACTATAACTATGATTATAATTACCAATTAATTCATTTACTATCGTTAACTAAATTTCCATTAAAGTACATTGACTACGTCATTTAGACATTACATCATTAAGTACAGTTTCATTAAAGTACATTACATTATATTAAATTAAAGTATTACAGTTAATTATAATTAAACAGTTACTATAACTTTGTTTTGTTTTTACAGTGTTTCATATTAATAGACAATTAAGATGTTAGAAATATAATACAAAGTACATGGGCACATACGGTATGGATTTATATACAACATAATATTTTATACAGGGCTATTCAAAATGATTCACCTGATTTCAAATGAGAATATTTTTTAATGTTACAAATACAGAGTGATTTGTGATATATCAACCAAAAGAAAAACTGTCGAAATTTTGTCTCTCACCTCATAAATGCTCTATGTGACTTCCCCTAGTTACACGAGCAACGTCGACACGATAGTCGAATTCCTCCCATACTCGCTCCAGCATGTCCGTTGTCACTGACTCTACGACATTAACAATGCGAGTTCGGAGCTCATCCAAAGATGTGGGCAACGGTGGCACGTACACAGTATCCTTAACGTACCCCCAAAGGAAGAAGTCGCACGGTGTAAGATCCGGCGACCTAGGGGGCTCACGCTGCACTGTGACTACCGATTTACAGCTCGAAAACTGCAACACACAAAACGCCTTCTGCTGTGCGGACGCCATTTTCACACTGACTGTTTGTTGCTAGGCTAGGCAACGGCGTGACTTTGGAGCCCTCTCGCCGTGATCTTGTAAAACTCGGAGATTTCCTCTTTCATGTGGTGTATGCCCAGTTGATGCACGGTTGATAGGTACGGAAGTATTCTCAGTTGAAATCGGATGAATCATTTTGAATAGCCCTGTATTATGTTATATTATGTTATAAATTTGAATCGGAGCGAAAGGAGATTTTTATCTTAGAAGCGTTCGCTTCTGTCGTAGTTAGCGGAATTTGATCACTTACCTCAGCATTTTCGAGTTCATTGCGGGAGGTGATATAAATAAAAATAAAAATAAAAAAATAATACGAGAACGTATTTGTGCGTTTTCG
Source organism: Bathynomus jamesi (assembly GCA_023014485.1). Taxonomy (NCBI): domain Eukaryota; kingdom Metazoa; phylum Arthropoda; class Malacostraca; order Isopoda; family Cirolanidae; genus Bathynomus; species Bathynomus jamesi. Next base: position 307,079 of record JAJOZX010004111.1, read on the forward strand.
AACGAATGCATAAAGTTTTGCGTTTCATAGACTGACACGAGTAAAAATGAATATTTAATAAAATTTATATAGGATAATGGTCAAGATAAGATATGGACGTATAGATGAATATGGTTGAATAATAATATTTATACTACATAACACCACAGTATTATTATTAAAGAATTTACCATACATTGCATACTAGGGATATGATGAAGGGAAATTAATGACGGGAAAATGTGACGTCATAGTTATTGAATTTGTACGTATAGTACAAATCATTATTACGAAGATTTACAAGAACGAATTAGAGAAAGAGTGGGTATTAATGATTAAGGAGTACAACTACGGGTTCCAATCCAGTTATATGCAATGTGTATGCATAATCTAGGGACGAGGGTGAGATGCAAGCCAACCATAATTAATTATAATAAATTCTATAACAAATGAAAAATGGAAAATGGATACGACTAAACCATAGAAATGGTAGAGCGTAGGGTTGTGACACAACGAAAATAGAAAGCTACAAATAAAATTTTATCCAAACTCGCGTTAAGCGATTTTGGTTCTTATGTAAAAATGAATATTGATTATTCATTGTTCATTTTTACATATATATATTATATATATATATACACACACACTCTGTATATATATATGTGTATATATATATATATATATATATATATATATATTATATACACACACTCTGTATATATATATATATATATATATATATATATACAGTCTAACCCGCCTAATATCACCTCGGTTAATATCACAAAACCTGTTATTATCACTACTTTTCAAAAACCAGTGACCCATTGTTATACGTTGTAATATAAATTCTTGCTTAATATCAGTTCGGTTTATATCACGAACCCTTTTGTTGTCAAGTCTTGGCACGTGCACACTGTAATGTATCATGCTGTATTATCATGATTATCGTGATTCTGAAGAGGAAGAAGATGTAGACAATGTGAATGGAGAAGAAACATCCGTATGTTGTGTGACGTCGTCGGAAGCTTTCAACTGTATAACAAAGCTGAAACATTTTATAGCACAAAATGACAAAGTAAGATAACCGATTACTTTAAAGTTTAGCTTATTACGTTGCATTTTTAAGTTGGGAAGTTGGAAATGTCAAACACGGTTATCAGCATGACCCGCTTTATATCACGATTATCTCATTCACTATCGACGTGACATTAAGCGGGTTACTCTGTATACACTATATATACGATACGGGGACCATTCTAAGTTCATTCTCTTCTCACATATATATATACACACGCATGCATACTGAAAAGTGATTTATTTTTCTGCTCTCCAGAGCTGAATCGGGGGTACTCTATTTTAAGCTGCAGATAACGGCACAGTTTTTACATCTCAAGAGATTGACAGCGTTTGTAGAACCACACAGCCAGGGACATCGGACGCTCGGAATGCCCCACATTGTTCTACACACGAATTTAAAGTCGAAAATAATATATATTCGCATTCCAACCTCGCGTTTTCTGTCAAAGGACTTAAATTCCGGGTTAGTTTGAGCTCTATGTACACTGACTTATATATATATATTATCGATGTCAGCGACATTTTATTGTGCAACTAAATCACAGAACTAATTATTTATTTTAAGGAAGGTGAATTTTAGAAAAGAATTCTATAATATTCCAGAAATTGTGTCAGTATAATTATTGTATCATGTTAAAACTGCAGGTTGGCGACATTCCAGTCTGTAGTTTATTTTCCTTTGAATCGTAATTTATGATGTAGGTCTAAGGCGGTGTGACATTCCGTACCACAGCTTTTATTTTAATTCTGACAATTACAAGCTTTAGCTAGGAATATAATATAAATCATGCCTCCAGACACACACACACACACAATTGTTTTATATATATATATATATATATATATATATATATATATATATATATATATATATATATATATAACTTCACACTTCACACTGAGTGACTACAAAAGGGACCCGCTTTTTTATCTGTACACAACCATTCATCATTAATCTCAGGGTTACACAACTCAAAGTTTTAAAAATCCGTAAATTTCTATCCAAGAGTCAGCATGAGAAAACACAAACAGTACTGCCCACATACGTTGCTGTACAAACTCTGGAACCGATATGGATTCCAAACTATTTGGAATTTGGAGTTGTTCGAGAAATTTTACAATAATAGCATCATTCCATGGCTGTTCACCCAGTGAATTAAAGTGGTACATTCGCTCCCTATTTTTAAAATAAGCGGCTATCCAATGGAGCCCTTCTCCACTGTTCACGTCTGTATTCACCGATAAGTGCGCCGCAGTCTCTCATGGCTGGAAGTTTCACCCTTTCATTCTTCGCAAACACTCCGATAAATTTGGCTCCAGTGAAGCGGTCACTCTTCATCACCCTCTGGAGTGTAACCGTATCCATTTTTAAAAGTCCGTCACAACTCTTCTAAGCGGTCAACCTCAATTAGGGCTTGAGACTCAAGATAAACTACTATGTTAATAGGGGTGACTATCGGCTTGTAGAACTCGAGTCTGAGTGAGATATTTCTGCTCTGCTGGGGACTTGTGTGTGTATGTTTGAAAAGTTGAGTACATTTTCCAGATAGGATTGTAGGTGGTAGTACCCAGACCCTGCCGAGATGTTCGTCTGATTTAAATACACATCACACTGACTGAATATAGTGTGTAGGAGGTTTGTCTCTGGTTACACGACGTAGTCGCTTTCGCAATCCGACCCATCTGAATGCGCTATTCGTAGTTTAGCGTATATGTGCACACAGCTATGTTCAAAACAATAGGTGCCTGAGCTTGGGGTCACGAATTCTATAGGAGCACTCGGTGAGCTAATAGTGTTTAACGGACTAACTGTAATAAAGTCGCTGTGTTCTATAGATGTCTGTGTAGGCGGCATATCAAAGAGGGCTAGTTCGGATTTACAACATTGCGAACTACTCGGATGGATACCTCTCTCGACAAGTAACAATCAGTCTATGACCCCCGAGTACAGCAGCCTTAGCTTATATCAGTTAAAGAAGTGGTCAACCATAGGTTTCATGCGTTTAGAACATTTCTTTTTTTTAGGTCCTTTTACGTTTAACACCACGAGTTGGTAACCCCTTCTTCTTCTTCCTTCGTACAGTGTGCTTTTTCTTCCGGGTTTTATTTCCGCCACCACGCATTTTTCTCTTCGTATCTTTGACAATTTCGTTCGGTGTACGTTTTAAATGTTTTTTGAGAACTTCTTTAGGATTAGTCCCTGCCATTATATCTTCTACCGTGTTAAGATCTGATTATAATGCTATACTGCCAAGATATCTGCACCACTCTTCAGTAAGGGGACAGCCGTACGCAGTATAATTGAAAAAATGGACCCAATCCCACTCCCACGCTGATATCTCACCCTTCGGTAGACTGTGAATGGCCTTTTGATCATTCTATCGCAGTACGACGGAAGTGAAGCTTCACTGTTAAGCCCCGTCACCGAATGGAAACTTTTCCTCTCAATCGTTCATATATATATATATATATATATATATTGAGATACTGGTTAGTAGGTTAGTTGCGACTTTGACATAATGAGGCTTGTCGTATGTACAGTATCCGCAAAAAAAGTCCGGCGCCACCCTATTCACAACATTATTTACATGATACATTGCCTTAACATTATCATTATCATAAATAAAAAAAAAATAAGCTTTGATATTTACATATTAATATTTTATCATGTTGCCTCGAGCCTTGATGACCATTTGCAACCTTTAGGGCATAGAATCGGCAAGTTTCTGGAAGTATTCCAAGTCCATGTCTGATACCCACATTTCAGTATTTTACTCCTAAGTTTCGGAATAGTTATTGTATCACATTTGGCAAGCTTGTTCTTAATATAATTCCAACAGTTCTCTATTGGAAGTAAGTCAGGTAAGTCACCAGGCCATTCAAGAAGTTCAGTATTGTGGTCAGCAAACCATTTTTTAATTTTTTTTGCAGTGTGACACGGTGCATTGTCCTGCATAAAAATGTTGCACTATGAATCATAGAAACCTAATAAATGGCCTTCTAAAACCTCTTTATACCGATCAGCATTCATTGTACAGTAGTTCTTTGGAAGGAAATACAGACCCCCACGACCAACCTGTCCACTAAAACATCCCCACACCATTACTGAATTGAATGCTTTACTCTTTTCACAGTGAACTGGGGGGGAGTACCTGCTGATGTTACTTGGTCGTCGTACCCTTCCATTAGGTGTTGTAATGCATTTAAATGAACTTTCATCACTAAAACATTACCTTCCTCCATTGCTCTGATAACCAGTTTTATATTTCTTTGCAAATGCTAACCGTTTGGCACGCATTTTCTTCGTGAGCAAATCCTTTCACTCAAATCCTTTCACGAATTTATTCCCCGAACGCGACAGTCTTACATAATCAGTGATTTTGAAACGTACAGTGCGTGGTGGTGGTCTGTGACGATCTTTTTCACCTCACGCTCTGTATGCGTACCTCTTTTTAAAATTTCGTTAGGTGATGTAACAATTGTACGGTGGTGTGAACGGTTGTAGGATGAAGGCAACTGTATCAGAATGTCAACATACCTATATGTGTTTTTATGTGTGATATAGCGATGCATGCGCTCCTTTATGATACGCTGAACTCTTTCGGCTAAAGATGCCTTATGTATAGAATTGGGTGTGTAATAACTCATATTAAACTCTGCCAACATGTTCTGAAAAGCTTGGCCTATAAATTCTTTCCCCATATCTGTACAAAAATAGCCTTGAATCCTGTTTTCCTTCAACATCAACGCTTTTGTAGTTTTAGCAACTGTTTCAGGCGACTTATTTTTCAGCTGAATTAGCAAAATGTATCTAGAGAATACATCTATTATACACTGAGTACTTCTGCATGTCCGTTAAGTCTGCTTGCCAAATAGAATCAATCGAGGCGGCTACTGTTTTGTGAGTTTTAAACTTCTTTCACCGGTTCATGAAGTGTATAAGCTTCCTACTCACGCAAAAACCTCTCAACATCTTTTTTCTCTATTTCCTCATTATAGACGCCTCTGTACAGTCTATTAACACCCCCGTAGGAAGCTGGATTAGAAACGTCATAATAACATTTCCTTAATATGTTAGCATTTGCGTATTTTAGAGGCGCGCGGGTAGGGTTGCGCGTTGCTGTTTGGTCTCTTCTTCTTCCTCTTCAGAGATGTTACAGTCGGGACGAGGGCGTGCTCTGGTGCGGTACATGTGTTGTTTGCCCCAAGTCTTTTAACCTGTTCTGGTTACCTATCAGGGTTTTTGGAATGTTTATTTGGCTTCTAGGACAATATCCCCCCGCGGACAATATCCCCCAGTGGACAATATCCCCCGAGGACAATCTCCGACGACGACAATTCGTTGAATACGGTTTGGTATGTCGAGTAGCACCATATAACTTTATGCACAGAGTTTGAGAACAACTCATGCTTATATTTAATGATTTTAAGCGTAAACACGGTTATGCCACAGCCTGTATGGCCGGATATAATGCATGTAGAAGGCTTGTGAACCTGAATTTTTCTACAGAATCCATCTCTAACACGTCACACTCTTAAGTGGAACATTTACAAAATATAATAAAATTTTAAGTGATGCTACTTATATTCTAGTCTTGTTTTCTTCTTCCCCAGAACCTTGAATGATGACGAAGGTGAGGCACTGTACCAGTATCGTGTACCCATCGTGGACATTACAGATGAAGATGATGATAGCAACGACAGCATAGTTGTTGTTGAGGCTACAGACTGCGCCATCACACCCACGAGGTGTCCGAAACCCTCAGCAGCAACAACCGTAGCACTCTCACTCGCCAATTCGGGAAGAAAGCAGGTACATGATAACAACCACGTTAGGTGTAAAGCGTGTAAAGCACTCCACGAGTGCGTCGGCCGCTAGATCCACAGTAAGTTCTGAAAATGTAATAGAACCTCAGCCCTCTACGTCTTATGGTACAACCCTTACAGTAGCGCCTACTACAAATAAAACTGTACCCACTTATTCCGATTCAATACCGCACCCCACTGTGCCCTCCACCTCGATAGCAACACCTCAATCTGTAGACAGTAGCATATTATTCGAATTGGTGAACAGCTTCACCACCACTAAAAACCGGTACGTAGTCAGGGTCGACTCGCGAGCCATGTAGAGCAACGGTGTTGAACACGGACTGTGGCGCGTGGTTCGACGTATTGTGGCGTTTGCCCTTCAGAGCAGTGAAGGACATGAAGCCAGGACGCGACTGTCCCTCGGGTTCGAGTCAGATGATGGAGATAGAGACGATTTTGGGGTAGTAATACCCTACAGAGTCTGGCTGCTGTAGATGTAGAGTACATTTTGGGACGTATAATGCAGGCCTCTCAAAGCAGTACCGATTTTAATATGGACAACTTCATGATAGATACGACCACGTTTTCCATGTTGCGGAACATACGGCTACACCTTATACTCTTAACTTTGGCAGTTATCAAATATTCAGAAACTATACAAATTTCGAGCTCAGTTGCGGCTTTATAGCAATAGTCTTGGCTTATATGCTTACTGTACTAAATACGACTGCCTATAATATTTGGTTGCCGACAGTTGTGCAGCGCGCAACTAAACTGGCCACAGACTGATGGCTCGAATTTGACTGTGATATGGGGCCTGAAGAGTTGAGAAGGGTAGAGCAGGAAATTGATGTGCGTATAGTTGTATTTTGCTTGGGTGATTGTCGTAGGACTGTGTATGTTTTTAAAAGCAGTGTGAGAGAACGTACAAAGCTTCTACTTATTTTAGGTTTGTCGGGGACAACGTATCTCCCCTTTCGCAATATAAGGGCACTTTACAAGAGTTATGATAAAAGTCGAAAATGTGGCAGGCTTCACGATTTGTGTAAGGGTTGTCTCGAGTTTACGGATGATATAGTGAAATATTGTAAGGATTGCCACGTGGTATGCGAGCAGTGTAAAACTCCCAAATGTAAAAGTCAAATAGTTGAAGCTGAGAAGAGGGACTGTAATGTGTGTAGGCGCACGTTTTTCAATAATAACTGTTTTGAATTCCATAAATCAAATGGGACGTGTAGGAAAATGAGAATTTGCGAGTGCGGCATGTTTCATATGAAGGACAGTTGGGGAAAATTTGAGCACAAATGTGATGAAATTTGTTGTACTGCATGCTATGAGAAATATAAAGCATGTTTGTTATATGAGACACAAAACCTAAAAACAAATCTTGTATAATTGTATACTACGACATAGAGACAGACAAAGACCCAGAAACCAAAGAGGTTATTCCCCACCTACTCGTAAATCAGACTATCTGTGACGAGTGCATGAAATTCAAGTGTGATAAATGTTGCAAATGTGGCAAACGAACAAACATTTTTAAGACGACTGCAAACAACACCCCCGTGTAGCTCTTTGTGTCCTATACTCTCAAGTTAGCGGACCAATTAAAAAAAACAACTGGGTATATTCTTGCCCATAACGTTGCAAAATTTGATACACAATTCCTTTATAAGGAACTGCTTGAACACGAATCATCAGAGATATTTACATGCGATCCCTTGAAAAGCGGAAGCAAGCTTATTCAGATGCAGATAAGAGGTAATGTTCAGTTTAAAGACACTCTGTTATTCACACCTTGTAAATTAGCTAAGCTACCCAAGGTGATGGGCGTAAATGCTAAAGTTTCAAAAGGGTATTTCCCTTACACTTATCCTCACTCACGACACTTTAACCCTTTGACTGCCAGGTTCCGTTTTCTCTTCCATGACGTCACGCCAGAAAAATGGCCTAAATTTAATTAACTTTCGACATTTTTGGGGGGGCTGAGAAAATCACTGTATCAACTTGAATTAGTTACCCATAAATCCTCATTTTCTCTAGTAATGTCTCCAATAATAAAAAAATAATTCTTTATGGATAACAATTTTATCCTGACCAAAAAAGAAGTAATTTTTTGGAATAAAGAATTTTTTTACTATAATGTGTATACATTTTTTGAAACACCCGTTATATTTATATATATATATATATATATATATGTAAAAATGAACCATAAATAATTCCCATATTCCTATATTATCTTATCCTTCATGTCATTCTTGTATTCATTTATATAGTCTCTGTATCCATTGTAAGAAAAAGTATCCATTTTAAAAATTCATGTGTTATATGGTTCATGTATAATCTTATATATTAACTTTAATAATGCCTATACTCATATGTATGTACGTGTGTGTATTCATTTTTACATAAGGACCAAAATCGCCCAACGCGAGTTTGGAGAAAATATTTGATTCACTTTCTACTTTGCTAAATAATTGGTGACCTGTTGTTTTTTAAAATCTCATAATCATTTTTTAGATTTCGCTTAATAAGGAATCCTGTTAAGCTTTGCAATGTTCACATTGCAAAGCTTAACAGGATTCCTTTAAGCGAAATCTAAAAAATGATTATGAGATTTTAAAAAAAACAGGTCCCAATTATTTAGCAAAGTAGAAAGTGAATCAAATTATTTCTCCAAACTCGCGTTGGGCGATTTGGTCCTTATGTAAAAATGAATACACACACGTACATACATATGAGTATAGGCATTATATAAAGTTAAATATATAAGATTATACATGAACCATATACACATGAATTTTTAAAATGGATACTTTTTCTATTTAAAAAAGAGTTTTGTACTTAACAAGATTCCTATAGCGAAATCCTTTTGAGGTGTGTCCTGAAGACGTGTCTGGCTGGCCACTTGTTCCTAGATGAAAAGTAGGCGTGAAGAACTTGGAGTCGTAACGCACCGGTTCACGGGTGGATGTGACGAACTCGAAGTCGTGACACGCCGGTCAACTGGGTGTTGGTTCTGGTTCCAGGGTCTGGAAGACTGGAAGAATCCTGGAGTCGTGAAGATCCTGGTTAAAGGGTCTGGAGGACTGGAAGAATCTTGGAGTCGTGGAGATCCTGGTTAAAGGGTCTGGAGGACTGGAAGAATCCTGGAGTCGTGGAGATCCTGGTTAAAGGGTCTGGAAGACTGGAAGAATCCTGGAGTCGTGGAGATCCTGGTTAAAGGGTCTGGAGACTGGAAGAATCCTGGAGTCGTGGAGATCCTGGTTAAAGGGTCGCCAGTTGTTAACCCCTCCGTCTATGGCCCTGGGGTGGTTCGGATTGACGGGGTTCTGGTTTAGGAGGCAAGCAACGGATAGGTGCCTTGAAGTGTTTTTCTTCTATGTTACTCTCCGAGTTCTTCTATAGTGGCGGAGGACTCTGGTAGATTTGCAATCTAAATGCTGAAGGTTCCGGATTCTTCTTATAGCGTATCCGGAAAGTTTTCTAAGTTTTTTCTGAAGAGAGCAAGGCTCGAAGGGGACAATAAAAGTTTCTTCACTGTAAATTTACTTATTTTCAAATATTGTGCAAAATAATACAGCGTTCTTAGCATTTAATAATAATAATGTTAGCAGTTTTTGGTATATAAACCCCTTCAAATTCATCCATTGTCATTCAGAAGCTAATTCAGAGGCTGAGCACTACCTGTATTTTTTAGCAGTAAATTTACAGTGAAGAAACTTTTTATTGTCCCCTTCGAGCCTTGCTCTCTTCAAAAATTTAGAAAACTTCCCGGATACGCTATAAGAAGAATCCGAACCTTCAGCATTTAGATTGCAAATCTACCAGAGTCCTCCGAGCCACTATAGAAGAACTCGGAGAGTAACATAGAAGAAAAACCACTTCAAGGCACCTATCCGTTGCTTGCCTCCTAACCAGAACCCCGTCAATCCGAACCACCCCAGGGCCATAGACGGAGGGGTTAACAACTGGCGACCCTTTAACCAGGATCTCCACGACTCCAGGATTCTTCCAGTCCTCCAGACCCTTTAACCAGGATCTCCACGACTCAGGATTCTCCAGTCCTCCAGACCCTTTAACCAGGATCTCCACGACTCCAGGATTCTTCCAGTCCTCCAGACCCTTTAACCAGGATCTTCACGACTCCAGCATTCTTCCAGTCTTCCAGACCCTGGAACCAGAACCACACCCAGTTGACCGGCGTGTCACGACTTCGAGTTCGTCACATCCACCGTGAACCGGTTGCGTTACGACTCCAGTTCTTCACGCCTACTTTTCATCTAGGAACAAGTGGCCAGCCAGACACGTCTTCAGGACACACCTCAAAAGGATTTCGCCATAGGAATCTTGTTAAGTACAAAACTCTTTTTAAAATAATTTCTAAACATTTGAAAAGTCATTATTATTAACAATTAATATTTAGTATTGAGCCAGAATAACAAAAAACACAGTGAACACTACAGACACCAGTGATACACTCTTTTATTGAAAACAGTATTGTCACAGTTATTTTCAGTTATTTTTACTATTCTAGTTAGTATATATAATTTTATTTAATGTACCAAACGTAGTATTACCATACCATCACGTACATTTGAGTGAAATTTTGTTTACATTTTTATTTTTGTTTGCAATCTTTTCAAATTTCCCCGAGTTAGGCAAATTGTTGTGCATTATTTTTTTTAGATAGTGTAGTTAGGAAAACCCCTTAAGTGATCATTCCATGAATTAAGATCGGTCAAGCAGACCTAATTAGAACATTAATAAGAACCTTCACATAAGAAACGAACCCGCTCAGAATCCGAGCTCAACGGTCGACCCCCATTGCCACCAAAACGAGGCCGACCCCTTCGCCCACCAACACAAGTATCCACACAAGTATCCACACAACTACCCCCAGCTCCGTATAACTTAAGGCGTAGAAATGAATAAAATTGTCCCCCTTATAATTTTCCAAATTATTTACTCTTGTAGACCTAGCATTAAAATTTCTACCGGAGTTGTTATAGAAAAACTTGCAGAAGGTAAATTTTTGAAAGGGCATGCAGACCTTTATATAAATTTGCAACCCCCTGCTAGAATTAAAATCAATCTCCTTCAGATACAAACCCAATTAGAAACGTTTGAAAGTAAAGTCCAAAATTCTTTCCAAGGAAAAGATCAGATAGTCGCGTTCTGTTAGAAAATACCCTCGAAAATATTCAAACTACAGCACGCGCCCTATCAGAAATATTAGCCTTACCATGGATACAAACTGAAACCAAAAATTCCGAAAACTTTAACCAAAGAAGTAAAAGGGGACTGATAGATATAGGAGGGAAACTGTTCAAAGGTTTATTCGGATTAGCAACCGAAGAAGATATTAAAAGAGTTGAACTTAAATTGAATCTCTTCGCTCGGAATCGACAATATAATGGACACATGTTAGAACAACTATTAGGTCATTACACGAAAACAATCGCTTCCTTCACTCCCTTTCGGACAGATTCACATACCTTGAATCCATGTTAGCTCAATACAAAGAACACAAACGATATCTAGAATTAATAGAAATAATGAACATACAAGTAACCCTAATCGATAAATACTTACAACGAATAACTACGATTCATTCCAAGGTTTTGCGTGCAACCCAGCTAGCCCATGGAAAAATCACTCTTTCCACCCTAATACCATGGGAAATACTCCAGTCCTTGATTCACACCGCCCAGTCACAATTAAAATTATCACCCATATTCCCACTCAACCACACTAATTACCCTCAATTTCTAGAATACACCTGGACTGTACATGGACCACGCCCCTACACATACCTCATAATTATACCATTTTTCGATTTCCTCACTTATGACGTATATAGATTTCACCCTTTCCCAACACCCTACCAAAATAACTCTAATGTCTATCGATTGTATTTACCCACCGTACCACCTTACCTTTTCCTCACCAAAGATCTATCAGCTTATTCTATGATGTCAGATAGCGACGTCCGGCATTGCCGATTCCCGCAACCAAATAAACAACTCATCTGCCCTCCACTCAAACCAGTTATTCTTCCCACTACTAGGTCTTGCTTTGTCGATTTAATTCGTGACCGGCATGCCCCCGTATGTTCATTTAAAAAATTTCATTCCCCTAAAACCATCCAACTACGAATTGGACCAGACATCTGGGTTTCCTTCGCGAACAGGACTGCCGCTACCCTCGAGTGTCCATCAAATTATTCCCTCATTACAATCCCTATGATTATTCGGCTACCAATTGGTTGCTCCTTGCGTTCAAAAGCCCTCCAAATATACAACCCGTATAAGGTTACCCTTAATAACTCATACCCATTTCCGTCGCAAATTAAATTTAAACCCGTCATAGAGATCTTAAATCTCTCCATAAAACCTGTAACCATCCTACCCGAACTGCATGCCCCTGAATGGAATGATCAATTGAGCCGGTTTAAAATTTCGGATGATAACCAAAACAACCTCTTACAAATACTACAACCGGTAACCATTTTCTCAACATCTGCCGTTAGTATCATTATTGTGTGTGCTATTATCCTCGGTGTATTTGTGATGAAAAGATCATTCTGGGAACAAAGAAAACCCAGTGACACGGAACATGAAACTATTTATGCACGACCAAGAGTGCGTACCCAGACCACGTGAACTAGACTTAAACCACCCGACTTATGTTGTATATATAAATCTGTATTATAAAACCAATAGTTATCATCTAGTTAGCCTTAGTTAGGATGTTACGTTATTATATTAATATCATTCTAGAGGGAAGAGCCCTGTAAAAATGAACCATAAATAATTCCCATATTCCTATATTATCTTATCCTTCATGTAATTCTTGTATTCATTTATATAGTCTCTGTATCCATTGTAAGAAAAAGTATCCATTTTAAAAATTCATGTGTTATATGGTTCATGTATAATCTTATATATTTAACTTTATATAATGCCTATACTCATATGTATGTACGTGTGTGTATTCATTTTTACATAAGGACCAAAATCGCCCAACGCGAGTTTGGATAAAATATTTGATTCACTTTCACTTTGCTAAATAATTGGTGACCTGTTGTTTTTTAAAATCTCATAATCATTTTTTAGATTTCGCTTAATAAGGAATCCTGTTAAGCTTTGCAATGTTCACATTTTGTATACACTCTCTTTCGTTATAAACAATGAGATCATGTCTTGCCTAAGCATTAAAATTGTACATCTTAAACCTTAAAATTTCACTCATATGCATATTTTAGTGTAAAGATGCATAGTCCGATTTCCACTTTAGTTAACTTGGCAGATCATGATAACATCAGATCTGAAAAGTCGCGGTTTAAGATAAAAATATGGTTTCGTCTTCAAATATTTTGTTTACTCGTTCAAGCCTTACCACAGCTAAAAAATTTACTTATTTTTAAATATTGTGCAAAAATAATACAGCCTTCTTAGCATTTAATAATAATAATGTTAGCAGTTTTTGGGTATATAAACCCATTCAAATTCATCCATTGTCATTCAGAAGCTAATTCAGAGGCTGAGCACTACCTGTATTTTTAGCAGTAAATTTACAGTGAAGAAACTTTTTATTATCCCCTTCGAGCCTTGCTCTCTTCAGAAAAACTTAGAAAACTTTCCGGATACGCTATAAGAAGAATCCGGAACCTTCAGCATTTAGATTGCAAATCTACCAGAGTCCTCCGAGCCACTATAGAAGAACTCGGAGAGTAACATAGAAGAAAAACCACTTCAAGGCACCTATCCGTTGCTTGCCTCCTAAACCAGAACCCCCGTCAATCCGAACCACCCCAGGGCCATAGACGGAGGGGTATATATATATATATATATATATATATATATATATATTATATAATATATATATATAAAACATGTAAAATGTATTTAGATAAGCAAAATTAATAATATAACAAATAATTTTGAATAAATAAAAGAAAATAAAAGTAAAAAAGCCAACACATACTGGTATGTGTTTGGCAAAAAGCCAACACATACTGGTCCGTGTTTGGCAGTTGCCCGAGAACACGGACAGATCTGTGTTTGGCGGTTAAAGGGTTAAATTATGTAGGGCTACCGCCCTCCAAACATTACTTTAACTATGACAACATGAGTGCAAGTGAACGTGAAGAGTTTGAGCGTTACTACAACAGTTTTAATGAAGATAATCTTTACAATATAGCGGATGAATGTGAGCGTTATTGTGTGAATGACGTACGCATTCTTAGAGTATGATTCCAGGCCTTTAGAAGGATGTACATAACCAATATCAACTGTGATCCGCTACAAGCCGCAACTACGATCGCCTCATTGTTTTATTGTATTCAAAGAATAACTTCATACCTAAAGACACGCCAGCCGTCATTCCCCGAAACGTTCCGCGCACTTATGGGTAAAAGCCTATTTACCGGCTCACACCACAACAACAGACAGGTGTATACATAAAACATGCTGCGCAACACGGGAGAAGTGGCAATCAAGATCAGTGGGCGTGTTTTTGTGTAGATGGTCTAAGCGAGGACCCTGCCACTGGTGAGAAGACGGCGTACTCCTTTAACGGATGCTGGTGGCATGGCTGCACACTTCCTGAGTGTGGTATCATAGCAGATATCCATAGCAGATCTCCTAGCCATAGTCTCGCATGGACTCGTACCAGCGATCAACTTATAAGCTCCCAGTTCACGCACAAGGTTTCGTGGGAACATGAATATGATCCCTGGATGGAAGCCGATGAGCAGTATCGCGAAGAAATAAGGGCTATCAAACGTACGATGGTGCTGGATCCCTTCAAATGCGGCGATAGTTTGTTTGGAGGACGTACAAACCCCTTCAAACTATACTTTCCACCTACGGAAGGGGTGAAGATTCATTACCACGATTTCTTCTTATTATACCCTTACATCATGATGAACAATCCGTACCCCGTAGGCGCACTGAAAAACTCGTGGGTCCCGCCCTGCCTGCCATCGAAAACTTCTCAGCTAATTTAAATGAGAACTACTTTGGTCTTTCTTTCGTAGATGTACTCCCCCCTCGCGACTTATGAATGCCAATCTTGCCCTTTGTTATAGACCACACACTCATGTTCCCTCTGTGTGTGAAGTACATAGAGGAGAAAATTGGCGACGGTAATTATACATCCAAACAGAGGAAGATCAGAGTCGTTTATACAAGTCGTGAGCTGTCCCTAGCCCTTCGTCACGGGTACAGAATAATGAAGATATATGAGGTGTGGAGGTTTCACAAGCTCCCCAATCTTTTCGCACCGTATATAAATATTTTTTTGAAGGATAAGGTAGAAGCATCAGGATACCCACAAGGAGTTGAGACCGAAAATGAAAAATAGTGATCGTGAAGGGATACAACTTGAACGGGGCCAAATTGTGAGGAACCATGGCAATCGCTTTAGTGCAAAGTTGTGCCTAAATAGCGTTTGGGGGAAATTTTCCCAGAATACAGACAAGGGAACGTCCATCTAGCTTAAAGTTATAACGAAGTGCGGAATTACGCCAACGCCATCGATAAAAAGGTCATGGAGATCATGAATATGGGTAATACATACATAATAAAGTAAAACAGAACCGAATTGGCTACAGATACATCACGTATAACAAACATACCTGTAGCCAGTTTCACAACAGCATACGCTTGTAAGAAACTTGGCATTTGTTGCATTCTCTTGGACGGAGGGTTCTGTGCGCAGATATAGATAGCATGACATTCACGGAGATAAGGTGAATATATGCCTCCTATTGGGGAATATCTCGGAAAGTTGATAACGAGATCAAGGATGAGTATGGAGATGGCACCTACGGCGATTCTTTTGTCTCAACAGAACCATAAACTTAGTGGGTACGCGTGAGGGTTGGGGAACAGTTCACGTACATTGTGAAGGCTAAAGGCATCGCTCTTAACCAGGCCAACCGTCAGAGCGTCACCTTTGATTCGTTCAAAGAGCTAGTGATCTTAGAAGATGATGGAAATGAAGGTGTCTAACCACCCTATCTGGTTGTAGGAACTCATAACTTCCGGGCACAAAAGTTGGGGGGCGTGAAAGAACTTAGGGGTACGAAGATGTGTCGTAACACATAAGGGAAACGATATTAGGTGCCTGGCACCTACGACACTATTCCCTTTGGATAGGGTGAGGCGTGAATATTTGTTGTATAAGTATATAGTTTGTATTAGGGTCTTTTTACTTGTTGACGAAATTTTACAGTTTATTTATTTTCTATTTATTACGTGTATTTAAAATCAATTATGTTTCAGCTGGCGTTTCAGTTTCTCCTTTGTGTGTGTGTGTGTGTGTGTGTGTGTGTGTGTGTGTGTGTGAAGGAAAAAATCTAAGCACCACCCACTGTATGTTGCGCACCAATAAAAAGAGTCACGTGACTCCTGCTACTACTCCAGTTTGCAGGCCATATCTCCTCCCTGCGTGCTCAGTTGACCCCCCGCAAGCCCTGGTTCTCAGACATATCTTTTGGCTTTTACCTGTTGAAGAATTCTCCCGTAGACGAAAAATAACGAAGGCGACCGATGATATTGCATGCTTTACATGCTAAAGTCTACAGATGTGGTGAACACCGAAAGAATTCCTAGTCATCCCTCCTTTGAAACCTTTAAGGCCACATTAAAAAGTGCGTAGCATGAGGAGCAAGGCGTCAAAATAGTCTATGAATATTCTGGTGAGAGCAGTGCGGCTAAAACGATGTAATGGAATTTGTTGTAGGATTAAACTGTGTTAAAGAGCACATATATCGTGAAGTGAAAGAATCAACGCTTGCAGAAGAGAAACGAAGGATCTGGGTTGTGAACCTTGTTGATGGTTGGTTGACAGGAGATATTATACCATGTTACATCACACCGAGTACGCGTACACTGGGGCGGAGTATGTAAATCTTGTGATTATGGACAGTTCAAAATATTTCTACCACTACATCCATGTATATCATAGTGAGGTGGCAGCGAAATTGTAGCTAAAGGTTTATGCGAATTTTTAGTAGTTTAGGGACGAGTATCGTTTATCCAACAAAAAGGACAAGTATGGACACATGTTTCTCTCAAATAGATCGCCAGAGTGCTAATAAATTTTATATGTGCAGGGTTCTTACTTGAGAAAGTACACTGGTGAATACATTTACCCCTGAGCTTGTAAAAGATGTATGGTACGCATTCTAGGAGTTGTGTGATAAAACATTAAAACCGACATTACTTCATGTATTTCAGATGGAAAAATTCTCTAAACACCTACCCAGTATAATCGGTTACAGTTTTAAATATTCGGATGATTTACCAGTGCGTATCGAATCTTTCATGTTGGAACAATCTCGTTCACGAATCTGCATTACTAACGCTTGGCGGCGTTCATGACGCACCCCATGTGACTCATACCCACCCCACACCTCCCACTTCCCCAACCGCTACGCACGGACCCGCCGAGTCAAACAGGGCACCGCCCGGCTCATAGTCGCCTCAGACCCGATAGGACGTGCTCTCCTTACAGAATCAATAGAAAACTATTAAAAGATGGAGCTTCTGTTGAGCAGTAAACTCATTGCAGTGTACGACGTGTCCGTGTTAAAGTCTGTGCGTGTATTCAGGCGTAATACCGGTGCTATTAATTATGTACTTGAAACGAAATGTAGACAATCAAACATCAACTCTGGTAAACGCAATGTTATTTATTAGTGTTGAAGAGATGAACAAAATCTTCGGCGTGGTTGAGAAGTGGGGTGAGGAGAATTATAAAATACCTGTAGGTGTAGGCACAAAAAGAGAACAGATTAGTGATGCACCCTCATACGCCATTATTTGCACGATATGCATAAATCATGATACAAGCCAACCATGCGTTGATATACGGCTGATGTGGAAGAATACTGCTGACAATAACGCCCTTATCCCTACGCGAAACCGTTTCATTCTCGACAGAATGTTTGAAGCAGTCGGTTTCCGTAAACTAAAATCTATATTAGACGCCCGTGCTGCCGATATGCGTTATTTTGACACGGTGCTTGAATACGCGTACACCGGCCTGCTCGATTATTTTACCAAGTGTGGGTACGAACAAGGTGAGAATGGTTTGAACTGGATACGTATTTAGAAGGTACAGACTCCTCGAAATATCATGAACTTTGCTACAAAGGACAAGAGCGGTACAGGGCCGACCTCACTTTCACTGTTCACCCCGAAGAATTATTTCTTTATATAAGACGCAGTTGTCGGCACAACTTAGAAACATACTTCAATTGTCGATATAAGTTGTGAAGAAGATTTTACAGTTGAAAAGGTCCTGCACGTTTGTGAAGGAGTATTTATAAACTTGAATTTAATGATGTTGTAGCAATCGATGTCATCTTTGTGCGTGCTTTTGTTTGCATTCTATCTGCGTTTGAAGAACATGATAGTTTTACTTCGAATTGTAAAGTGGGTACAAAAATAATGTTAATCGAGTTGAAAGCCCTTTATAATGAATATAGACACCCCATACTTTGAGTGGTGAATTAATGTTAAATCACATTTATTGTGAAGTACAAAGCAATGAGGATACAAATGTGGACTCGATTACGTGTGAGGTTACTATTTTGTTTAAGGGTGATAGAAACTGATCTTGAAGCATGTATTTCCATTTACCCGTTTTTTGGTGCGTATGAATATATATTAAACAAGTGTTGTATATACAATTCTTCTCTACTGGCAGTGTTATTTTTATGCTTGATATGTACAAATATACTGTATATATATGTGGGTGTATATATATATATATATATATGTTAAATAACTCCAGTGTGTATTATTCCTGTTTTTGCGTCTAATGTATATGCAGTTCTTCTCTACTGGTCGTGTTATTTTTATGTTTGATGTAAATATATGTGTTAAATAAATCATGTCTGTATTATTCCTGTTTTCCACCTAATGTATATACATATTTATCGAATGTATTTCATGAATGATATATATTAAATAGACAGAACTATGTAGTTGTGTTTTATTTCTCCTTTACACCATAAAAACAAATGTCTCTATTAATGCAAATGAGTGGTACATATATAAACGATACAGTGTGTGTGTGTGTGTGTGTGTGTGTGTGTGTCTAAGGCGACTGGCTGTATTCTCTGGCTGTTTTGACTGGCGGGGGTACGAAGCCAACCAGGAAGGCCACATTTTACTCTAAGAATTTGTTATGAGAGGAGGTGCCGCTCCAGTTAGCCCATATTATTATTATTAGACTCAGTGGCTGAAATTTTTCTTTAATGAAACAACCTATATTTTTTCCATTTTGTATTTATTTTTACGTATATTAGGAACTTCTAAATTATTTGCTACTTTCTTCGTAACATAATGTGTGAATGTAGATATGAGTGTCAGTCTTGAGGGGAGGGGGACAAAGGGGAAATGTGGTGATAAGAAAATCTTGCCTCGCACGCCATTGTAGCGCCTTGTGTTGTTTACCATTTACTTCAGTTTCAAAGCAATCTTTACAATGACTGGATGTTGTTTCAAAAAGAAGCTTAAATTTGCTTAAATTAATATACTTTTTTATGCTCAATTATAGTTTAGTGTGTGAAATTTTAACCGTACCCTTGTTACTTTTCAGATTTGTAGAGTTATTTTCTTTGTTCTTGTTCTAATTGAAAATATGGGCCGATTAGTGGTTTATTGATTGCCGATACTGAGCGGACGCATTTCCTGAGCTCTCTGATTTTGCATCTACTTTTATATATTGCTGAGAATTTTACTTTTGGATAGTTTTGAATTTTATATACTTGCGTTTAAATTTACGTTGTTATAGTTAAGTAATTGATTTAGTGGTTTTTAGCGATTTAGAAGTTCACATAGCGTGCCGGCTTAATTTAACTTATACCTGTGACGGTTTAAATTTTTAACTCCGCGATGCCGTCGCAAAAGCGTCGTGTGTTAGGTGTAGGGTTAACCGGTGGTATTCGGAATTTAAGGATTATAACGGCGGTCCAATGGCGATTACCGATAGATCAGTTTGTTTCTTTTGCGAGTTCATGGAGGAATTAGTTGACATAAAACGCAGTGTACGTGAGGTAGCGGATAGACTTGCAACGCTTGATGAGGGCAGGGTTAGGGATACGGTTGACGGAAGCCGAACCAATACTAACGTTGAAGACGTTAGTAATTTGAAGGGTGAGGTGCGTAACTTAGTTTCTAGTTTAGGTAGCTTGTCGGGAAGGTTAGATAGAGTTGAGGAAGGGGTTAAGGTTAGTCCGAGAGTAGTAGATAGCGAGGGATTTAGAGAGGTTAAGGGTGGAGCTAGGCCGCGTACATTAGGTGATAGGAATCCCCCCCCCCCTACCGAGGTTTCGAACCCTTTCGCCCATTTGGAAAGGGACGTGAATGAGGGGGAAACTATTTTAATTGGGGACTCTTTAGTGCGCCACATGGACAAAGAGTTCGTTAAACGGAATCCAACCAATAGGAGGAGGGTCTATCTCCCAGGGGCCAGGGTTGACAGAGTTAGAGACGAAGTGGATAGGGTTGACGTTGCTTCCGTCACTCAATGTTGGTGACGATGGTAGGAGGCAACGACTCGTATAGGCCCGATACGAGAGTGCCTGACCTTTTGGAGAGATATAGGGGGTTAATTAGGTCCCTGAAGGCGAGGTCAGATAGGTCTTTAGTTCTAGGTATTACCCCTAGGCACGGTTTGGGTCTTAGAATTACGTCCAAAACAATATTTTTGAGTAACAAATTAGAAGAGATTTGTGCTGAGGAAAGTGTACCCTTCGTAAAGCTGTGGTCCGAATTCAATGATCCTAGCCTTTTTATAAAAGATGGGGTGCATTTTAAATAGTTTAAAACGCGGGCCCGTGTAAAAAATAACTTAAACGTCTTTTATTGCAACGCAGCGTAGTATTAGAAATAAATTAAATGAATTTAAGGCGGTAATTTATTCCGGCAACTATGATATAGTTGCTATCACTGAAACTTGGTTAAATACCGTGACTCGGGACTTGTTTGGGGGAACTTGATATACGGGTTTTAACTCTTTATAATGATAGGTTACATAGATTTGGAGGCGGCGTTTGCTGTACATTCGTAATTCCCTTAGGGCTATCGAGGTTAAGTTAGATTTTCCGGCAGCAATTAATGCGATCTGTGTTGAAGTTAGGGCGCGTAGTATTAGTTTTAATTTTATTGTTGTTTATAGACCTCCCGTTCAACCCTCGATATAGACACTAGATTTTACTCACTTCTTGGTAATTTTATTGACAATCGGAATAGTATAATTGTCGGAGACTTTAACTGCCCTAATGTTAATTACGAGAATTTTACGGGTAATGAAGAGGGTTTGAGACTGGTTGAGTTTATGGACGATAACTTTTTACGACAGATAGTTACCGAACCAACGCGCGGTGATAATATCTTAGATTTGGTGATGACGAACGGCGAGAATATAGTCGAAGGTTTAGAAGTAGGCGAGAGTTTAGGATGTAGCGATCATCAAATTCTTAGGTTTAAGTTATTGATAGAAAACACCTAGGATAGTAACGTAATAGAAGTCCCTGATTTTCGTAGGGCTAATTTTGATAGTTTTGCTGATAGGATGAGAGTAGTGGACTGGGATAACTTATTTATGGGTAATGACACAAATTTGCGTCGGGTGGCGTTTAAAGAAAGTTTTAGGAATATTGAAAGGGAGTTTATTCCTCGTAGGCCCAAGCGCGTTAGAAATCGTGATAGGCCGAAGTGGTGGACTAGGGAAGTAGGCGAGTTCATAAACGAGCGTAATAGAGCGTATAGACTTAACAAGCGCAATGGCCAGGTAGCTAATTTTAATAGATATTCGAGCTTAGACGTCAGGTTAAAAGATCAGTTAGGAATGCTAAGCGTAATTTAGAGATAGTTATAGCTGCGGATAGTAAACATAATCCAAAAAAAGTTTTTTGAATACATAAATAATCGTAAGCCGGTAAAAGATAACATAGGCCCTCTAGTGGATGTAAATGGCGCTTTGGCTTCTGACGCTCAGGCGATGGCGGGTATTTTCAATAATTTTTTTGCGACAGTTTTTACCGTAGAAGACGTAAATATGTCCCCGACTTGACGATATCGTTCCATTTAGTAGCGAGACTATTTTAGATGAAATAACTGTTTACGAGGCTGAGATTGCGCATTATATCGATAGGCTAAAAGTTAGCAAGGCTCCAGGCCCTGACGCTTTTTATTCCAGACATTTGAAAGATTTGAAGGACGTTATCGTAGGCCCTTAGCGAAGATTTTTAATCAGTCACTCCAAACGGGGATTATTCCTGAAAGACTTCAAATTAGCTAACGTCACGCCTATTTTTAAAAAAGGCGACCGCGCGGTAGCTAGCAATTATAGGCCCATTAGCTTAACGTCAATTGTCGGTAAACTTTTGGAATCCGTAGTTAGGGATCGTATTATCGATCACTTAGAAAGTAGGGGTTTGATTAATAGTAGTGAGCACGGGTTTCGACGCCATAGGTCTTGTTTAACTAATTTGTTAGAATTTATAACGAAATAGTGCGCGAATACGATAGGCATAGGGCAGCTGACGTTATTTATTTAGATTTTAAAAAGGCGTTCGATACAGTTCCGCATAGGAGACTAATTGCGAAGGTTAAAGCGCACGGTATACGCGGTCAGGTAGCTAACTGGTTAGAAGAATGGCTTCGTGCTAGGAGACAGAGGGTCGTAGTTAATGGTAGTGAATCGGGGTGGTTAGGTAGGTAGCGGTGTCCCACAGGGTTCAGTGTTAGGCCCATTGTTATTCGTAATTTACATTAACGACATAGATGTAGGATTGATTAGTAACGTGTCAAAATTCGCGGACGATACTAAAATAGGCGGTAAGGTTGTTAACGAGGACGATAGAAATAGGATCCAAGACGATGTAGACAGGATTATGGAGTGGACGGATAAGTGGCAGATGCAATTTAACGTAGATAAATGTAAAGTTTTGCATATAGGTTCTCGCAACAATAATTACGCGTACACGATGGATGATAGGGAGTTAGCGAGCGTTGACGAGGAAGTAGATTTAGGCGTACGCGTAACAAAGATTTAAAGGTTAGGAACCAGTGCCTGGAGTCTTGCGCAAAAGCTAATAGGATGTTAGGCTTCATAGCGCGTAATTTCGAATTTAAATCGAAGGATATTATATTGCCCCTTTACAAGTCCCTAGTCAGGCCTCATTTAGAATATGCCGTTCAGTTTTGGTGCCCGTACTTGCGTGAGGATATTGATAGGTTAGAAAGGGTTCAGCGTCGTGCCACGAAACTTATTCCGTCATTGCGCAATAAGCCTTATGAAGATAGGATTAAAGAGTTAGACTTGTATTCACTCGCAACTAGAAGATTAAGGGGGGAGCTTATTGAAGTTTTCAAAATCGTTATAACATCGATAACGTAAATTTTGACAAACTGTTCACTTTCGATAATAGTAATACTCGCAATAACGGATTTAAGTTGCGTGGCAGACGTTTCATTACTAATATCGCTAAAAACTTCTTTACGTTTAAAGTAATGATAAATGGAATAATCTTCCCGCGTCAGTTGTTCATTCTACCAGCGTTAATATGTTTAAGAACCGTCTTGACAGACATTTTAAAAGTATTAACGTTGTTTAAAATTAAAAAAAGAAAGTTAACAACAGGAGCTCTGGTGGTGGTGCTCGAGGATGAGTCTGTTGACGATGAATGCCAGCTTGTGACATGCCAGCGTGTGATGCCAGCAATAAAAAAAAATAAAAAAAAAAAAAATTAGACTAACACGAACGTATATGTAGCTCGTAGCGTAAACTAACCCACTTTTTGTTTAACTTTAACTGTACCTACTTTTTTTTTTTTTTTTTTTGCATGTCTGTAACTCTTTACTTGCATGTTTGTAGTTTGCATGGTATGACAGTGAGTTAAGACTGTGTTGCATGGTTTGTAAGCGTTCTTATTTTACTTCTTTTCATCTTTCACCCTCTCCTATTTCTCCGACTATTTTTCTGACTTGTCGGCAGTGGCCGGCGGATGATGATGGTGAGACTTTTTTCCTCTTTTTCTGAATGAATGTTAACCCACGAATGATAGGTGTTGCTCCTTACTTAACCCCTTATTCTCCTCTCTTCTCTTAACCCCCTACTCTTTCCTTTCTCTCGGGCTAGCCTTAGAGTGGATCTTAGGGTCTTTGTTAGCCTAGCTTCTGTAGATCTGTAGAAGTGTCCGAAAAATCTCGTCAGTCCAGTCAGTCTCCTCAGTGAGTCTAATAACAAACACTGGCCAACCAGTATTTTTCATCAGATATAATTATGGATGGGCTAGATAGCTGTTGGGACGCTGATTCCAAATCTGTTTTCAATTTTCCTCTAGCACTAGTTTTCGTGATGAGACCGATCATAATATATATAATAAATATAATATAATACTATATATAATATATATAATATGCATATAACTATATATAATAAATACTATATATACACAATACATAATATGCGTCCTTTATACATGTGCCGTTGTATTTGGTCGTTGCAGCTTAGGTGTAGGTTTTTGCTTTATCGTTTCTGTACCCTCATGTATGGCATTTTGTCGTTTCAACTTAGGCTTTCCGCAGGTTGTCTTGTGGTATTTTAGGTGAGAGCATTTGCTGGCCACAAATTTGCACGCATTGCACATGTACACCCTTTTATTCTTTGGCGTAACAGTCACATGTCTAGTTGTGTGTTGTCTTTTGTTTTGTTTTGTGTCGCACACTTACACATTTTATTTTTTTAGGTGATTTACATCAACCCACTCATCAATCATCATGCCTCGCAAATGTAAAAATAACCCCGACAATTTCTGTTACGTGTGCGGCTCGTTCGCGACTAAATCACAACGGCGTACAATCACGATGGATCTTCAAAAACTTACCGGTTATACTTCGGCTGTCCACTAGGCGATGAAGATAAGGCGTGGGCGCCACATGTTATCTGTACAGCTTGTTCGAATGGATTACGTGACTGGTTGAACCAAAGGAAAAAGTCGATGCCTTTTGCTATACCCATGATATGGAGGGAGCCGAGAGACCATCATGGCGATGGTTACTTTTGCAATGTTAACATAACTGGATTCTCCGTGAAGAACAAGCATACCACTGTTTATCCGAACGTAGACTCCGCGATCAGACAGATCCCTCACGATGACACGATGCCGATTCCGGTACCTCCACAGCTTGGACTCGATTCTTTAGAAGACCAAAGGGAATCCGACAAAGGTGCGATTCGCGGAGATGCGGGACCTTCGACCTATCTTTACTACACACCTGACGAAGAGCAATCGGAGCCCGAGAGGCTTACCCAAAACGAGTTGAATGACCTTATTAGACACCGAGCCCTCTCCAAAAAAAAAATCAGAACCTCTCTCCTCAAGAATCAAGCAGAAACACTTACTTGAGAAGAACGTCCGAGTGTGTCACTATCGAAAACGAAACCATGATTTGCGACATTCTTTACAGTAGACGGTCCGCTCTGCTATTGCCATGATATCAGTGGACTTTTCGAGAACTTGTCACAGGTACACACACCACCTGAGTGGCGCTTCTTCATTGATTCCTCACAGCAAAGCTTGAAAGCGGTTTTCCTGCATAACGGGAACTTAAAGCCGTTCATCCCGATCGCCCACTCCTTTCATCTAAAGGAGACGTACGATTTCATGAATATACTACTCGAAGCAATCCAATACAGCACTCATCAATGGAATATCTGTGGTGATCTCAAAGTCACTGGTATGTTAATGGGCATGCAAGGAGGGTTCACGAAATACTGTTGTTTCCTATGCCTATGGGACAGCCGTGCTACCACGGATCATTACATCAGACGTGACTGGCATCAAAGAAGCACATACGAGCCAGGAACGGGCAGTGTCCAGTGTGTTCCTTTAATTGATCCAAAGAAGATTTTCCTGCCACCTCTCCACATTAAGCTCAGCTTAATGAAAAATTTTATGAAAGCGATGTGTAAGGCGAATTCGAGAGAGAGGGTTTCGAGACCTTGTTGAGAAATTTGCAAACATTAGTGCCGCGAAATTGAAGGAGGGAATCATTGTGAAGCCCCAAATCAGGGAGGTTCTGCAAGATGAAGGCTGTGAAGAAAGCCTCAATGCCTTAGAACTAAAAGCATGGCAGGCTTTCAAATGGATTTGTGGAAACTTCTTGGGTAACCACAAGTCTCCCGCATAAAAAGATGGAAGTCAGAAACTGCTCGATGCATATCAAGAAATGGGCTGTCGCATGTCCTTGAAAATACATTTTTTACATTCGCATCTAGATTTCTTTCTCGAAAACCTTGGCGAAGTGGGTGACGAACAAGGGGAACGCTTCCATCAAAACATCCAGTCAATGAAAATCGCTACCAAGGTTTCTGGAACGAAAGTATGCTGGCAGACTACTGCTGGATGTTGTACCGCAACGATCCGGACAAGGATTATAAAAGGAAATCGTACTCGCAACGTTTTTAGGTTGGTGTACATTTCTTTTTTATGAATAAAGTTGTACTTTTACGATAAATTGTGCTGAAATTGACACCAGTCATATTTCGATAACTAAATGTGCTAGAGGAAAGCCGAAGACAGATTTGGAATCAGCGTACAAAACTGGTCTAGAAACGTGTGCATACATCTTTGATGAGAGAAAAAGTTCGATTTTGTCGACCAGTGTAATTTGGGCAGGATTTGTATATACAATCACTAAACTAAGGCGACTGGCTGCTTACCCTCTAAAGAAACTGCCTGACAGCCGTTTACGCCATACGATTGGCTGTGTCATGGCTGGTATCTAAGTCAATGGCTGTGATCCTAAAGCCGACCAGGATGGATAGTCAAGACTCCATTATCTGCCGAGACATTCCTGTAAGAATCTCTTTCTCTCTCTCTCTCTCTCTCTCTCTCTCTCTCAACGAGAGGGTGCAAGACTTGTGCGACCCACTGGGCGTGAGGTTTGTTGACCCCTTCGACGCGTTTTCGGATAGGTGGGACTTTTATCAGAGGGATGGTGTCCACCGCAATGTCAAGGGTAAAGGTGTGCTAGGCGCGCTGCTCGACCGGCACCTGTACCTTATGGGGAGGTCAAGCCGGGGATTGATGATGGGCCCCCAACGGGGAGAAATGATCTTGAGCCGCTGGCGGACGTACCTTCAACTGAAGGGTGCGTCCATGTACAGGTGGGTGACTCTCCTTCCCTCTTGGAGGGGGCTCAGGCTCCTGGGGAAGTTGCCCCCTCGTTGGTAAGGGGCTCTTCAACTCCCGACAGCCCTGGCTGTTCGGGAAACGGGTCGTGCTAGGGGGCAGTCAGATAGGGAAAGCTCTCTCCGTGCAGTGCTTTTTAATGCTAGGTCGATAAGGAATAAGTTTTGCGAGCTACGGGCGCTCTTAGTATCAGAATACCAGGCTATCGTTGCTATCACCGAGTCCTGGATTCATACTGATCGGAGGTACTACGTCGTTGGGAGTTCGAGATTCCGGGTATAGATATAATGACAAGATCGCACCCGTGGGGGGGGAGGTACTATACGTCAGGGACGTTGAGTGGTTGACTGCCAGTTCCGATCGGAACGGAAGCTGCTTGGCGTCGATCTGAACGTGGGAGGGACGAACTATAGGTTAATCTTGGTGTACAGACCTCCGCATCTCCTCCTCGAGGAGGATACAGCCCTGTACACCGAACTCCGTAGCTTGCTAGGGGACAGGGTGTGTGTGTGTAGTTTTAGGAGACTTCAACTGTCGCGGCATAAAGTGGGAAGACATGACGGCTGATGCCGAAGGGAGGAGGCTAGTTGACTTTGCTGATGAGAACTTCCTGACTCAGTGGGTCATTGAATCTACACGAGGCGAAAGCGTTCCAGACTTAGTATTCACGACCGAAGACAACCTCGTCACTGGCCTCACCGTTGACGAATCGTTGAGGGGGAGTGATCAAGGTATGATTAGGTTCTGTGTCTGCGTCCCTCGGATGAAGCGTAGCAACTCCAGAGGCAGTAAGCTCGATCTACGGCGGGAGTACTTTGTTGGCCCCAGGGATAGCGTAGGTGAGATGGGGTTAGAGGTCCGGCGATGTTGAGGGAGTGTGGGG
Organism: Bathynomus jamesi; assembly: GCA_023014485.1. Classification (NCBI taxonomy): domain Eukaryota; kingdom Metazoa; phylum Arthropoda; class Malacostraca; order Isopoda; family Cirolanidae; genus Bathynomus; species Bathynomus jamesi. The sequence goes on from JAJOZX010004111.1 coordinate 335,059, forward strand.
TGCATTCCGGGATCAGTTTATGGCGCTACAGTCTGCTGCCATACCCTCAAAATCGGTCACCCCTGCTTCAACGGAGCCTAAGTGGTTCAGTCGGGACATCGCTTCGGCTATCCGAAATAGGAAAGCTGCGTATAGGAGGGCGAAGGCCAATCGTTCCCATGAGAACACTGAGGCGTATGTCTGCCTGTGCAGGGAAGTGAAGGCGAAGGTTAGGATAGCCAAACGTAACGAAGAACTCCGGGTGGCAAGCCTCTGCAAGACGAACCCTAAGGAATTCTTCAGTTATGTTAATAGTAGAAAGCTCATTAGAAGCATGATACGTCCGTTAAAGGACCCCAGTCGCGCGCTGCGGACCTCCGACGCGGACATCGCTAATGTGCTGAATGAGTACTTTGCGGGAGTGTTCACCAGGGAGGGCACACGCGTCATCCCCGAGCCAGGTGTCAGGCACGGTGCTCGCCTGGATAGGGTTAGGTGTACCGCGACAGACGTTGCTGATAGAATAGACAAACTGAATGCGTTTAAGGCTCCTGGGCCAGACCAGTTCTTCCCCAGAGTGTTGCGGGAAGTGCGCGACCAGGTGGCTCCCCACCTGGCTACAGTCTTCAACAAATCGTTGGAGACGGGCCAGGTGCCTGGTGACTGGAGGGAAGCCAACGTGACCCCTATCTTTAAGAAGGGGGATCACGCAAGTCCAGGGAACTATCGTCCCATTAGTCTCACTTCGGTTGTAGGCAAATTATTAGAGGGGATAATAGCGGATAGGATCGTTGACCATTTGGATTCATACAAGCTGCTTGGGGACTCCCAACATGGGTTTAGACGGCATAGGTCGTGTCTCACCAACCTCCTCGAGTTTTCCTACGTCATATTGAGTGAGTACGCTAAGAGTAGGGCGATTGATATACTTTATCTCGACTTTCAGAAAGCCTTTGATAAGGTACCTCACCGCGGGCTAATGACCAAAGTCCGCGCGCTTGGTATCGATGGGGAAGTAGATAGCTGGATTGGAAACTGGCTGAAGAATAGGCGGCAGAGAGTTGTAATTAAAGGGCCTACTAGGGTTGGGCCTCGGTCACTAGCGGGGTTCCTCAGGGTTCCGTTTTTGGGCCACTGTTGTTTATCATTTACATAAATGATATCGACGGTGGCATCGTCAGTAGGATCGCCAAATTCGCTGATGACACCAAGCTTGGGGCCAATGTTGGGACGCCCGAAGCGATCGAGCAACTGCGTGCGGACCTTCGTAGGATAGGAGAGTGGTTCGAAAAATGGGAAATGCCGTTTAACTTGGGTAAATGCAAGGTTATGCACATTGGCTACGCCAATCCCAAGTCGGACTACTCCATGTTGGGGAGTAATATCGAGACGACTGATTTGGAAAAGGACTTGGGTGTGCTAATTAGCAGCGGCCTTAAGTTTACCAAACAGTGCGTAGAGGTGGAAAAGAAAGCCCAGAAGCTGTTGGGTTATATTAGGAGGTAATTTCGATTTCGGAACAAGGAGATTGTGCTCTCACTTTACAATTCTCTGGTTCGGCCCCACCTACTGTAGAGTATGCTGTGCAGTTCTGGTCGCCCACCCTCAGGAAAGATATTGAGGGGGTGGAGCGAGTGCAGGCGAGGCAACAAAGTTAATCCCTTCCGTTAGGCATATGGGCTACAATCGACGCTACGCGCCCTGGACTTGTTTTCGCTGGAAACTCGGAGGCTGTGTGGTCAACTCATCGAGGTTTTCAAGCTCTTACACGGGTTCGACGATGTCGATTTTAGAAGCATGTTTAGTTTAAACAATAACTCAACTTGCAACAATGGTTGGAAGATGGATTTGAAAGGGTTTAGCACTAGTGTGTGTGGGAATTACCTTACCTATAAGATTTCTGACACGTGGAACAGGCTACCTTCAGAAATTGTGAACAGTTCCTCTGTGGATCAGTTCAAGAAAAGGTTAGACCGAATCTTGCACACTAATTGAGAGTGTAGGATTTTTTCCCTGGCACCCTTGCCATTGGTACCTCCTCCGTATGGGCCGCAAGGCCTTTTGAAGTAAGTCTTGTCCTTGTAGCTCTCTATCCTTGTAACTCTCTCTCTCTCTCTTTCTCGTGTGTTATTACCCTTGTTAGGTTAGGTTCCCTACTCTCCCTTTGGAGGGTCTATCCCCGGCCCTCTTCATGCATACCTCCCCCCTTGGATGGTCTAACCCTTCCTCTCACCATTGTTGCATAACCTCCTCTCCTTCCTTGGAGGGTTTAATCCCCCCTTGTTGCAGTATTGATCATGTTTCATGCAATTGATTTGCACTCTACATTTCTGGGGTTATACTACTTAACCGTGTATTAATGAATTCTTCATGAAATTAAGGGAAGTGGAGCGTAACCAAAGTTAAGGAGAGAAAATTTAGGATTTCTTTACTTTCGAAATACTCTTTCGCAATACATTGATTTTTAACCTGAAAATACCATAAATCTATGCTTAAAATAGATATAATGAAATTAAAAAAAAATGTGAGAAAAACAATTGGGAATGTATTTACTAAATAAAAATTGAAAAAAGAGAATACAAACACAATCTTTATTCAGAAAAGAATACAAGTGAGTCACTTATATCTTTTCTGAATAAATATTACACCGGTCTGCATGAAAATCGATTTCTTTATTTTGAGTTGTGATTCTGAAGCAGTTCGCTGCACTGAATTCAAAGATGCTACCAGTTTTTTTCTATCATCCACAGTTTTAAAGTTATTAGCAAAACAATTTTGGGGCGTTTTGTAATTTTTTATCTTTTTTATCTTTAATTAATTTCGTTTTTTCATATTTTTCAGATAGATAATTCTAACATTACGTCTTTAAAATTTTAATAATGGCTTCTAGAGGATGTACCCATAGTCCAGACATATTTTGTTATATTTGTGGTCGGTATGTTGTAAAACAAAGGACAAATGTAACGACCTTCATTAAGAGAGCTTATCATGCTTATTTTGGAATTAAATTAGGAGATCAAGACAAAAGTTGGGCTCCACACAAGGTTTGTCTTACGTGTGTTGCGGCACTAAGGAATTGGAGCAAAGGTAAAAAGAAAAGTTTGCCATTTGGGATCCCTATGGTATGGCGCGAGCCTAGAAACCAAACCGACGACTGCTACTTCTGTTCTTGCAATGTTAAAAGTTATAATGCAAAGAATAAAGAGAGCCTTCAATACCCAAGTCTTCCATCTGCAATAAGGCCGGTACCCCATGGTCCAGAAGTTCCTATTCCCCGCCCACCCGAGAGTCTGGATCAATACAATTCAGATTCTGATTCAGCTCCAAATCCAGACAATGATGATGTTTATGAACAGCCAACAGCTGACCGAGATCCTAAAGTCTAAACCATTAACCCAAGCCGAACTAAATGACTTAGTCAGGGATTTGAATCTGCCTAAGGACTCTGCAGAACTTTTGGGGTCTAGATTCAGGAGAACAATTTATTGGCATCCGACACATACTTCACTTGGTAGAGAAATCGTGAGAAAGACTTCGTGCCTTTTTTCGAAGATGGTCCCCTTGGTATTTTGCAAGGACATCACAGGATTAGTGTGCAAGCTAGGCATCGAATACCAAACCAGTGACTGGAGGTTGTTTATAGATTCCTCTAAAACCAGTCTAAAAGAAGTGTTACTGCACAACGGTAACAAATATGCATCCATCCCAGTGGCCCATTCTACTCACTTAAAAGAGACCTATGATAACATGAAACTGCTTCTGGAAAAAATTCAGTATCAAAATCACAGATGGATATTGTGTGGGGATCTCAAAGTCCTTTGCATGTTACTTGGGCAGCAATCAGGATACACTAAGATGCCATGTTTCATCTGCGAATGGGATAGTCGAGCACGTGACCAGCACTGGAAGAGGAAAACTTGGCCTCCTAGAGAGAATCTTACCCCAGGATCAAAGAACATTTTACATGAACATCTAGTTGAACCAAATAAAATCCTCCTACCACCCTTGCACATTAAGTTAGGCTTGATGAAGCAGTATGTCAACGCATTGAATAGAGAAGGTGAGTGTTTCAAGTACATTTGTTCAAAATATCCAAAGATTAGCTCGAGAAAATAAGGGAAAGGTGTTTTTATAGGTCCTCAGATTAGAAAGTTATTGACAGACGATCATTTCCTGAACACAATGACCAATAAAGAAAAAGAAGCATGGCTTGGTTTCAAAGATGTTGAAAACTTCTTGGGAAACTACAAAAGCCAAAATTATGAAAGACTGATGGAAAATATGCTTAAAAAGTTTTGCGCCTTAGGCTGCAACATGAGCCTGAAAGTTCACTTCTTATTTTTGCATCTTGACCGTTTTCCCGAAAATCTCGGAGATGTCAGTGAGGAGCAAGGGGAACGATTTCACCAGGACATCAAAACCATGGAAAGAAGATAGCAAGGAAGATGGCATACAAATATGATGGCGGATTACTGCTGGTGTCTGCAACGAGATCAGCCTAACGCACAGCATAAGAAAACATCAAAGAAGCACCGGTTTAGTCGTCATTAGTCAGATCTACCTTCGTAGTCTTAAGTCTTTGGAATAAGTCCTGAAATGTTTGCAAGTAAAGAAGGTAAATATATTTTTTCTTTCAGTTATTTTTTTATTCTTTCATAAACAAGCAATATGCTTGTCCAAGAGCTAGGAGCTATTTAATTCTGCTTTAATTAGGTTTTACTCTATCACCTAAAGATTTCGTTTTACAAGGGGTGTTGTAATACCTCATCTGTCCCCAAATGTTAACCACCCATTGATGGGAGGGGAGAGAGTATTTTGCTGGGAACGGGACTGGTTGTTATATATACTAGTACAGTTCCCGTCGCTTCGCTGACGGTTAGACAGGCTAAACTACAGAAAAGAACGCAGCCGTGAAAATTTTGAGCTTCACATTGTGTCAACATTTCTGAATCTGGTATCTCCCAAAACCTCCTCACCCCCATTCATGCAACTTGGGGGCTAACCCCCTCCCCCATTACCCCCACCCCTCCCCCATTACCCCCACCCCCACCCTTCCCCATTACTGGCCGGGATAAATTTCACAAACAGACAAACAGACAGGCTAAACTACAGAAAAGAACACAGTCATGAAAATCTTGAGCTTCACATTGCCGCCTGTAATACAATTTCTGAATTTTTTTCTCAGAATTTTTTCTCACAATTTCTGAAAGTGTGACGGACGGACGGACGGACGGACAGCTCTCTTATTATAGTATAGATTTACCCTACATTATTATGTAAGCGTTACTGTAGTCTATAACAAAAAAATTTATGGTTTAGCATGTGCAATCCAATGTTGGTCTCGATAAGATGGTTCACATTTGGGGATAAATGGGGGATTTATGACACACCCTGTAGTAAGAAAACCATACGTGATAGGGAAAAACTAACTATATTTTTTATCATCGCACTCAAATTATATAGAATTACCAACTAGTTTGTAAAAATCGATCGACAAGTTTTCAAATGTGTACTGCTGTTATTGTGTTTGTATTCCCTTTTTTCAATTTTTGTTTAGTAAATACATCCCAATTGTTTTTCTCATATATTTTTAATTTCATTATATTATTTTTAACTTGAAGTGAAATGAAAACATGGGATATATGAAAACGCTCCATTCATTTGATCAGGTAGCTTTAATATGAAACAAAAGTACAAGTTAAATGGTAACATATAATCACAGTAATAAATTAACGTTAATTCAATAGTATGGGTGCGTTTGGGTAGAGGAAGTTGGGGTGCTCTGAAATTCTGCCCCTGGAGGGGCCACCCCTGAAGGCCTAGCCTTCGTTATGAGGGACTCCACCTTACTTAAGTTCCTAACCCATTTATGGGGTCTCACCGGCCTTAATAAAGGGCATTTATTTGCCCCTTGAGGGACCCCTGCGGGGCCCCATCCTCCTTTAAAAAATTAAATTTAAAAAAATTAAATTTAAAAAAATTAAATTTAAAAAAAATAAATTTAAAAAATTAAATTTAAAAAAATTAAATTTAAAAAAATTAAATTTAAAAAAATTAAATTTAAAAAAGGATTCGTCTTCACCTTCCTTCCAAAAAAAAAGGAATCGTCTTCACCTTCCTTCAAAAAAAAAAAAAAAAGAAGGGATTCATCATAACCTTTCACGAGAAAAATCCATCTGTCCTGTGGGGTTCTTTCATGGTTAGTTTCATCTGCAGGGGAAGCAAACCTTCTGACAATAGCAATAAAAACTTAAAATAAATATCTGAAAAAGGGTTTAATAGAGGTCACAAGATTATGCATCGACCTCAAAACATACAAACAATATATATTATAATCCAATACCATATTATCTTTTCAAATGTATTACCAATTTCCTATGTTAGCATTTGCGTACATCACAAAATACAAACTCAGATTAATCACGTTTTAAATCATTAACAATTTCTTTGTTTAATATTTGTATTATATGAAGTTAAATAAAAAATTTAAATATTTTAAATATAAATATTATTTTCAATTATAGGGGTAACTTTTGCTTTTCTAATTAAAATTCATTTATTTTACACTAATATGAAGTGAAGCGAAATGGAATGAATTGAAAAGGCTTATTGGCAGACTATAGTCCAAATGACAAATATTATTAAACTACATTACGCAATTAAACTTACAATTAAGTGTTTAACCGGCAGACCTATTATTATTTAGCTTCAATTACCATCTTAAACAATATTATTTGTTTATCGTATATATATATATAATATATATATATATATATACAGGGTGTCCCAGAATTAACTATCTATTTCAATGAAATCGGACAATTTTTTTAAAAACACTTTTATTTATGTTTATCATGTTTAATATGTGTTAAAAATGTATAAATTTCTAAATTTTTTTCATAATTTTATTTTCATAATTTTTTCATAGTTTTCATAGTTTTATTTTTAGAATGGCAAAGAGACTCTCCAAAAGTTAACGTGTGGCTTGGAATGACCAATCCAAAATTTATGGCCCATTCTTCTTTGCGGGAGCAACTGTAACAGGTACCGTCTACCTTGATATGCTTCAGCAGTTTCTCGAACCACAGCTTCTTGATGATGGCATTCTTGATAATGTTGTGTTTCAACAAGATGGAGCACCATGTCATTATGCTCTAATTGTTCGAGAATACCTCAACAGACGCCTTCCGAATCGGTGGATTGGACGTGGAGGACCTCGACCATGGCCTCCGCGTTCTCCGGATTTGACACCCCTGGATTTCTTTGCATGGGGTTTCATAAAAACAAAGGTTTATCGCCAAAAGATCAATAGTTTAGCTGAACTTAAAGAACGCATCCAGTTGGCAGTGCGGGAGATAACACCTGAAATGCTTCAAAATGTGTTTCGCAGCGCTGAGGATAGATTTGAAATTTGCAGAGATACAGACGGTGCACATGTTGAAACTTCTCAATAAGTTTTGACTTATGATTTATAAATCTATTTGTTTTTGTATCATAATTTAGTAATAAACACAAAATTATGTCAGTTTTTATTAAATTTGTCCGATTTCATTGAAATAGATAGTTAATTCTGGGACACCCTGTATTATATATTATATACATATATATATTATACATATATTATACATATATTATATATATATATTATATTATATATATTATATACATACATATATATACATATATATTATACATATATTATACATATATTATATGTATATTATATACATACATATATATATACACCGTGTGTATATATATATATATATATATGTATATATATATATTATACTGTATATTTTGATAAGTTTACTGATTCAATGTAAATAGCTGCATATTTCTTTCTTAAGTACTTTGGTTATATTCGGCATCTCAGTTCACATTCTTGCCAGATTTTCCATGCTAGTTAATTAATAGTATTCAATTAAAACGTATGTAATTTTTCTAGTAATTTAACTGTAACGAGAAGTAGTTAATTATTATTGTTACCAACTTTTGGCTATAAACTACACAGGTCTGCGAATGAGAAATTTGTAAGAGCAGTTTTCTTACTAATAGTTGATTTTGTATAAATCAAATACTCTGATTTCGAATAAGGCATGCATTTTCCTACCACGTAAGGAATTTCTGCAATCTGGAAGGGAGATGCAGTTACATAAATAAATATTATTTATTTCAATTTACATTAGGTATCTATTTCGTTTTGCTTTGCTAATTACAAATGCAAACAACTTTAAAGAGAAGAAGGCTATTTAAATCAACCACATATACATGTTTATCTAGACTGAGTTTTCTTGTGGTCTATGCAATGCACCTTTTATTTTATGTAATAATTCTGTAGCACCCATTTCAACATCCAACAGCAAGCATTCGTCATGCTGACGTCTCACCTTCAATGATAACTCGTTAGTTTTTAACCAAAATTAATTTGAATCAGTTTTAATAAAACTACTTACATATGTAATATGAAATCAAGGATGTAGCCAAAGCTTAAAAACAGACGAGGCGAAAATTATATTTTGATATATAAACATATAGTAAGTATATAAAATTAATGTTCTTAAAATCCTCAAAGATAATGCTTTTAGGCAGGAATGACGTCACAAAATTTGTCTCATTATATGGCTTTAAATTTGATTCATTATATGGTATTAAATTTGAAGCTTTTTTGAAAAAACTTGCTCACCTAAAGAAAAAGTCACGAATATCTGGTGATGCCGTTCTTTTCATTTTTCACCAATAAACAAATACTCAGGCAACAAAACATTGACAAGCAGATGGACATGTCTGTGCTTGCATTACAGAGTTACCAACTGAAACTTTCAGGAGCGCTAGACTTTTGCATAAAAAGCGCTAAAGAGCGCCTGATTTGTACAACTCTAGGTAAAATCGATTTTTTTTCTACTTAATAATTAATAATAATAATAAATTATTAATTATTTTATATATAATTTTATTAATTATAATTATAATTATTTATTATTAAAATAGTAATTAATAATATAATTTGTACGAGACATGTAAAATCCTATTTCTGCCAGTTTCCTCAGATTTCCTTTGAAATTCATTTTCCTCAGTGAGCCAAAATGTCCGTTAAGCCAGACGATGCGGCCGTCTCGTCTGCCTCAACGTGGTTACAGATATGGAAATATAACATTTTGTGAATTTCTGTACGTAATGTCGAAAACTAATATTATTTTCGGAACCATCGTGCAAAATTACTATACAGGTAATACATTATTTCGATCAACAAAAACATCTACTAGTCACTCATTATTATGCATTCACATTCAGGGATAGCTGCAGACATGCCTCCTTTTACAATGTTTCAAATGTAAATTTAATTTCAAAGCGTTTTATCATGTAACATTGGAGGATATATTTTAAATATTTTTCCTACTGCCGCTAATCCATTATTTTTGACGATTACCTATTTTAATTTTTCATTTATTTATAACACGAATTTCATTATACGTGAATTTAAAACAGAAGCGTATTTATAACGCAGAATGTGTAGACGAAAACACGAAACATAATATCTCTATAAGTACACGTTTATTTTAAAATTATTGAAATATGCAAGATTGAAAATTGATCAATGATTATAGGATCATCAGTCTCATTTATAATAGTACTACACTAAATGCTGCAAAAGCCGTTTTCTACGAACATTACAATACAGAAAACGGAGTTTTGACTAATGCGATGGATAGCCGCAAATTAGATATATTTGTTTAGGATCATTCTATAATTTTAAAACACTACTTGTAAGCAATTAGTTTCACTGATTAATATAATTTCTTTCCATTAGTTTACTAACCCCCATTTTCAACAACTTTCCGGAATTATACAAACAGACAGGGATTGCGAAATTTCCCATAACGTTATATCACATTATAATACATTATATATAATACGTTTCAAAACGTCTGGAATATAAGTTGCCGGTAATACTCATCTGTACATTGAAGGAACAGCCCTTAATTTATCGTTACAAAGAAACATGAATGGATATATAAAAAGCATTCGTTTTTCTCATTAACAAACTATGAATTCTGTTGGTAACATTAAACAAATTGCATAATGAAATACACACCGAATTGAAATTATGGCGAAATACGGCAACTATCTATGCATTGCAACACAGTGAGAAGCAACTATTTAAGTCCATACTCTATTCGTAGACTTCATTCTCCATGCAATTTTCGCAGAGGAAAGTTTGTTAACACTTCACCTCCTTTACCAGTTTGTGAGTATTTTAAACTTTTTAGCATGTTAAATGTTAAGCATTATTTTTTAAGGATAGGCTGTGAGTGAATTTTCATTCTAGATGTTCGAATCCTTTCTGGTTCACGAATAATATATATATATATATATATATATATATATATATATATATATATATATATTATGTTGCAGTTAGCAGTTATCTACAAAATATCGGACTACATTTAGACTAATAATTTGGCTATTACATAATACTACAGGGTGTCCCATAAGTCCGGCATCATAGGAAAAATAATAAAAAAAGGCAAAACAAAAGCTTTTATTTACAAAACGTGCTCAATATGTCCACCATTGTTTTCAATACACAAATTCAGACGTGATACCCAGTCAGCAAGCACACGGTGAATGATGTCAGGAGTAATGGTGTTACATGCCCCAATAATGCGCTGTCGCAAATGTTCAACACTCCTAATTTTCTCTGCGTATACCAACGCTTTCAAATGGCCCCAGAGATAAAAATCTAGTGGCGTGAGATCCGGGCTTCTAGCTGGCCATTGCACAGGCCCTCGACGTCCTATCCAATGACCAGGGAATTGTTGGTACAGGTATTCCCTTACATGGGTGCTGTAATGTGCAGGAGCGCTGTCTTGCTGGAACCATGTTGGGAAATTTCCTTCTTCGTTCAAGACACTGGGAAATGCTTCTTCCTTGAACATACGTAGGTAGGTTCCTCCAGTGACATGTTCATCGAAAAAGAGGGGGCCTATGATACGATCCTTCCAAATGCCACACCATACCATCACCCGAGATACACGTTATTCCTTTGAAGAGGTATACCAGTGAAGGTTGTTTTGAGACCAGTAGCGGGTGTTCTGTCGATTTACCTCACCATTTCCATAAAAAACAGCCTCGTCACTGAACAGAATGGTGGACGGGAAATTGGCATCCGGAGCATAAAAAAAATATGAATTATGGTTTGTAGAAACAGAAAAATATGAATTTCTCCTATGATGCCGGACTTATGGGACACTCTGTATAGTGTCATACTACATCAAAATTTTTAGTCTCTCTTCAGTCGCTCGGAGTTTAGAAACGGTTTCATTTTTAGAGAAATAAAAGACTTTTAATGTTCTAACTCACATCACTTTCAATGATAATTTGCAAATATTTACAATAAACCGACTTAATTTCGTGTCTAACGTTTTAAACAAGCTGCAGATATTTTCTACAGTTAAATTATTACACTGTCAACCACCATTTGCCTTTGGTGGGTTCGCAAAAATAAAAGCCTGACCAAACTGTATGTTCGTGACAGTGTAATTTGAAGAATATTAGATAAAAAGGTGCAAATTAACTGTATAACGCAACAAAATAATTTTGTATCTTGAAATTACATAGGAACAATCCTGAACTATATATATATATATATATGATACACACAGACCGTGCATGGAACAAGGAACTCTTCTAGGATAATTAAATCCACTATAGTCCGAATAAGTAATATATATATATATTATATATATATATATATATATATATATATATATATTATATATAATATAATTATATATATAATAATTATATATATATATATATATATATATATATATATATATATGGGAAATAAGAGAACGAGACAGGCTGAACAATGTGGGCATACGTTTAGATTAGTTTTGATTTTCGTCACTAGTGCTGAAAAGATAAAAATAAGAATTTGTAAATGAAAATGTAAAGGTTTATTGGTAGACTAGACAAATATTATTAATACAATGACAGTTCATATACTAAGGATAGAAATATATACATTTGATTAGAAATAATGCTGTAATGTCGAAGTTAAGTGGAGCTGCAGACACGTTTTCGTACCAAGCAGTCCATAGCTTAGAGGGTAAATGGCAGGACTCGTGGATAGCTTGGATGAGCGGGTTGGTTGATTTTTTAATTCTTTGCATTAGACTGTAGTCTTGTTATCTCCGGGAAGCTCGGGGCATTGCGGGTAGCAAGCATTTGCGAAGCTGTGCATCTCGGGGCTAATTTATGTAAGAGTCTAAAAGACCTGCTGTACAGCAAATTTAGGATTCTGCCAGATCCTTTTTTATAATTTACCCACAGTTGCTGTCCGTATATATTACAGCAGAAAGTACGAAAGAGAGTGTCTTTAGCTTCACTTGTACAGAATCGAGAGTTCCTTATGGTCATATTCGCTTTAGCACACAGACTTCGAGATTGTTTTCTTATCACCGAGTCATCACTCAAGGAGCTGGTAATAGTTTGACCCAAATACTTAAACTCTTGTACTTCCTCAATTACTTCACCATTCATTTTAAACATTATATCAGCTAGCTGATTACAGCTTTTACGATGAAATTGCATAATCTTAGTTTTGTAACGTTAAAAAGATTATGATGTTTCTGCGAATATACTTCGCAGACTTTTAGTAGCCGATCCATACCTTTAACAGAGGGACTTATTATCACCATATCATCGGCGTAAACTAAGTTATTTATCCTTGTGTTATCTATACAACAACCCACTGTTGTCTCATCAAGTGATGCAATTAATCCGTAAATATACACATTAAACAGCATAGGGGAGAGCAAGGAACCTTGTCTCACCCCACAAAAGGTGGCAAAACACTCGGATAGTACATTGCCCCACCTAACAGTGAAAGATTGGTGGGAATACCAAAAATTTCAATAAATTTAATATGTATATGGGAACCTTCCTGTCTTCTAGTTTTGCAAATAAAATATTGCGGCTCACCCTATCATATGCATTACTTATATCTAGGAAACAGCTATAAATAGTTGAATTACTGTCAATGTATTTAGATATTGTTTCTTTAAATACATAGATACACAGGTTAGTTGAGTGGGACCTTTTAAAGCCAAACTGATGAGGAGTAACAAGAGTTTTTCTAGTAGTTTCGAGAAGCAGCAAGCGATATAGCCAAATAATATCACCATCAAAGAATATTCTGTGTTAACTATATTACTATAACATATATGTAGTTTTCCGTGTCACAGTACTATATTGTTCCTTCATACAATATTTCTAGGAAACGTTGGGTACCACAAACAATCAAGATATGGACGTCGATCAAAATTTACTTGACGCGAATGTACAACCTCGTGCAGTACCGAATCCAAGTCATCGATTATCCAATAACAGGGAAATGTAAGCATGCTTTACTTTAGTAATATATATATATATATTATATATATATATATAGAGAGAGAGAGAGAGAGAGATATGCATGTCCTTAACCTTGCAGCATTGAAAGAACACTACGGTTCAGTAAACGTAACTCGTCAGCTTTCAGGAGACGCATTAAATCTTTAACAGAAGGAACTGATAGCCTTGTATTAGAACCCTAGTCCAAAACGTCCATATTCACATCATGTACACTACATTCATAGCATGATTCAGTCACAAATCGCTGGTCGGCAGTATGGGCATCAAACTCCGCAGGAGTTTCCAAAACCCTAATACATCACATCAACGTTGCCTAGTCATAAAAGGTTGACATATATATATATATATATATATATATATATATATATATATATATATATATACTGTATTTATATTTATATATATATATATATATATAATTTTATATATATATATTTATTTATATATATATATTATATATATATATAATATTTATATATATATATATATTTATATATATATATATATATTTATATATTTATATATATATATAATTTTATATATATTATATATATATAGACACACACGCATATATATATGTGTGTGTGTGTGTAGTCATTTTAACATCCTGCTACCACCTAGTAGAGATGTTCATGTTCCTCAGTCTGACTCATAAACTTCTACAGCCATCGTGGTCTTTTCTCAAATTTTCAATCTGCTGAACACCACATCTTCTCCTCCAAATCTCATCCCTCACTGAAGCTCAGGTTCCTGCGATGACAGCCAGCAACATCAGTTCTATAACCTCTTACATTCACTATACTCAGATTCATTCCAAAGGTGGATGATGCGTATATGTACGCAATGACTTAACTTGTTCACGTATCCCGAACCTCGAATTATATACCCTCTGACTACGGCCTACAATTCATTATCAAACTAAATACACCTGCGCTGTTTCCCTTTCTCCTAATTCTACTGCCTATCTAAATTTCTTTAACTACCGTACTTCCAAAGTGGAATACATTCTATTCCGCTCTCCATTGCTGAAATTTTCATTTTAGGAGATTTCAGTGTTCACCAGTACCTTTGGCTTTCCTGAACGACCATGAGCCAATTGTTCTATTTCATCACACTCTTTCAGGCATCTAGCTAAGAACCTCTTCAACAACTCTACCTCCTCTTCTTTCCCTCCTCTATTCCGCCCGACGGCTCAGCAGCCGGATCTTCTCCTGACAACGCTAAACTCTTCGCTCAAACTTTCGCTTCCACCTCAACCATGGATGATTCCGATGCTGTTCCTCCATCTCCTCCTCCCTCTGACTTTACCATGTCTGAAATTAGAATCGCTTCCAAAAATGTTCTTTCTGTCCCATCTGGCGACCATCTCTTGGACGGTGTATGGACCTGATGGGGCTCCTCCTGTTATTCTTGCGCATCAATGCCAACATCCCGACAGGCAAACGCCTACGTTTTTGCTTATCATCTTGTACTTTACCTCCCTGCTAAAAGTTTGCTTTCATTCAACCTGTCCCAGGAGGGCTAACCGCCCTAAATCCTTCAGTCAAAATGTTTTGATTTCTTGCCTATCTAAAATTTTTTAAACTAACCTTAATAGGAAGAATCTTAACCACCTCTCTTCTCACAATATTCTTTCATATCGTCAGTACGGGGACCCAATGGTAATTCTAACGATGATCTTCTTGCATATCGCCCTGAATCATGGTCTTCCTCCTTTCAGGATTTCGGTGAAACTCCTGCTATTGCGCTAGACATATCGAAAACTTTTGATAGATTGTAGTACAAATTTCTAATATCCAAATTGCTAACCTGTGGATTTTAGCCTCCTATCTATGTCTTCACCTCTAATTCTCCCTCTAGCCACCATATAGCAGCGATTGTAGATGGCCTCTATTCTCCTCCTAACGCTATCAACAGATGTGCTCCTCAGGGACTCTGCTTCGTTAGCCAATCTTTTCCTTTTATTTATTAATGATTTTTAATTCGCCCTTCCTATCCTATTCGGTCCTATACCAATGGCCCCACACTTTACTTCTCAGCCCACTCCACAGAGCTTCCTCCTCAACAGTCGCACTATGATCCGTGTAGGACGACTATGGAGCACCTGACTTCTGGACTTTCTGTTATCTCTGATTGGGTCAGAGAATACATTGCGACTTTCACTGGTTCAAAATTCGGTTCCTCCGTCTATCGACTCGTCACATTCTTCAACAGGATTATAACCTTGTCTTCAACAATATACACCTCAGTCTTTTCCCTTCACTTATCAACCCGACATTTCCTTTCTCGCGATCTTTCCTGTAAGATCGCATATACTATCTTTTCAAAACATCTTCTAAGGGGCTAGGCTCAATGTACTGCCTTACAGTTTCTTAGCCCTCGCTCAGTTGGTGCCTCTGTGCAGGACCTTATCCGTCTTTGTATGGAATACGCTTGGAGGGCTTTTCGTGGGTAATCGCCGAAGGCTCCTCCTTTCTGCATAAAAACAAAACCAAAAAGAGTATTTTTAAGCACTTACCCACATGAATGTAATTCTTGCCTCATATTATGGATTCATCACCTTTACACATAAATACTTCAGCAGCACGGTGCTGGGTTTAATACCTTTGCTTTACTCCATAGGCTTACCTATATTCCTCAAACTCTTGAAGCAGTTTTGATGTTTCTTGATAAAAATATCTTAACCCTCTAACGCCGACTGGGTCGAATACGTACCGTTTCAAATACACGCATTTAGACTTAACCCTACAAAAACGTTCGGCGTTAAAGGGTTAACTAGTCAAAATGATTTGAAGGCATAATACATTTTGGGGAAAAAAAATATATATATATATATATATATATATATGTTATTAAGTGATCGTGACACGTACAAACCTCTAAATAGAGACCCATTGGAGGATGTTAATAAAATGTTTAACAGAAAATTAAGAGAAATATTAAAAAATAACTATAATAGGCTTTCACAGCAGTTTCTTAGTATCAATTCGTCACTACCATATCTGTACGGCTTAGTAAAAACACACAAAGTTAATAATCCCATAAGGCCTATTGTTAGCTCAGTGGGCTCCGTAACCTATAAGCTATCAAAATGGTTAGTCAGTTTATTAACACCGTTAGTTGGCTCTATTTCTGAGTCACATATTGTAAATAGCATGGATCTTATTGACAAACTGAAGTTCCCTAATGACCCTAATTTCAAATTGGTAAGCTTCGATGTATGCTCGCTATTCACAAAAGTCCCTGTTGATGACCTACTTGATTTTTTAAAAGATAAGATTTCTGAATATTCTTTCCCTGTTCAACACAACACTCTTATTGAGTTAATTAAGCTTTGTGTCAAAGATTGTAAATTTCAGTTTGAAAATAAGTTTTATGCTATGTCGTTTGGATTGGCTATGGGAAATCCCCTTTCACCTGTACTAGCTAATTTATATATGGAATTTTTTGAAAGTAGAATTTTGCCTACGATTGTTAATTTTAACCTGGTTTGGTACAGGTATATAGATGATATTTTATGCCTTTGGCCTAATAATTTGGATGTGGACTTATTTCTTGGTAGGCTCAACAATTTAGTCCCATCTATTAAGTTTACAGTTGAAAAAGAAAATGATGGAAGCCTATCTTTTCTTGATCTAAAAATTTGGAGATGCTCTAATCAGTTCAAATATGAAGTCTACCGTAAGCCTACTAATAATAACTCTTACGTGCATTTTTATTCTGACCATCATCCTTCGATTAAATCCTCTATTTTCTCTGCTATGTTTCTTTGAGCATTGAGAGTTGTCAGTCCTGAATTTTTAGATTCCGAGTTATGCTATATCATGAATATTGGTTCTAAATTATGTTATCCCATTTCATTTTTAGATAACTGTCTTAAGAAAGCCAAGAATAGGTATTATAATAATGTAATTGTAAAGGAATTTCAGCGTAAAAATATCCTTAGCCTACCTTACCATGTTAATTTTCAATACCTTCCAACTGTACTTAAAGCAATTGGCATTAATGTAATCTTTAAGTATAATAATACTGTTAAATCACACCTAATAAAGAATAGCCCTGATAATGTTGTTGGTTGTGTGTATTCGATCGGATGTACACAATGTAACTCAGTATATATAGGCCAAACCGGTAAAACGTTAGATATTAGGGTAAAACAGCATAAATATGCTTGTAGAACAGCTAATACTTCCAATGCTTTATTTAACCATATGTATAGATGTAACCATAGCACCAAGTGGGATAGTACTAAAGCGCTTGTTAAAAACAGAGATATAATAGAACGAAATATTCTAGAATGTGCATTTATTCATTTTAAAAACAATTTCAATAACAGTGCGGGGACGTATAAAATTGACGGTATCATGTTAAAATTTCTTTTGCCTCTCATTAACCCTTGTTAAGTATGTGCTAATTGTTTTGTTTTTCCTGTACGTTGTATATATTTATGGGCATCTGCCTTTTAGCTTCATTCCCTGACGAGGTGTAGCTTTGAATACACGAAAGGCCTTGGAATCGTTTTTCTCTTTCCTTGTGGGTTTGCAGCAATATATATTATATATATATATATATAAGAACATGTACAGAATTTGAAAATGATGCAACTTTTTCATCAATGAATCTACAGGCCTTAATAAATCTACTAAGCATAAACATAGCTCTGATAAACCTTGTGGAGATACTTATAATACATGTTGATAGCTTTGTAAACTTGATTTTTCTAGAGAATCTAACTATTGTGTAGTTTGTTTTTGAGAAGCTCGTATTCAGCAATTTTCTCTTCTTTTCCAGGGCATCGTGTGACGAGTCGTTTAAAAGATCCCGAAATGCATTACCACCAACATGCTCAAGTGGCGGTAAGTGGGATCGAAAGAATAAACAGGGGCCCTTTGACTCTACTATTGAGGTAACCCCTCAAGCAACCATCCAAGACCTCTACACCTCCGCAGGCATTAAAAGATCTAGGCATGTTGAAGATCAATCTCCTGCCACATGCGATATGGTAGCTAAACGAACAAGGTACAGCATATCGTTCAGCTCTGAGGACAAATATCCGTTGCCGACAAACTCATTGTCGGTGGAGCCAAATGAACAATGTCCTGAAAACCTCCAGCCTTACACGTCACCTGCAACATTCCAAGCCCCTTCAAGGGCTACCGCTAGCCATACAGAGAGAATGATCTATCATTCAACCAACGGTGTATCTCTTACCTTAATGCAAAATGTGAGTAATACCCATACACTTTCTAGAAGTCGCTACAACGTCAGAATTGACCCCCGAGTCGCATATTCGAAGGGCTTCGAACAAGGACTCTCCAGCGTAGTTCGGTGTGTCATCGCATATCCTCTTCAGAACAATAATGATCGGGAGACCCGAGTAAGGTTGGCATTTGGGATTGAGCCAAATAGCGGGGATAGCGATCAGTTCTGGATAGTAATACCTTACAGAAACCTGTTGGCAGAAGATGTTGACTACATCTTTTCGCGTTTTGCACAAGCCTCTCAAAGTGGATCAAAGTTTAGCCTGGAGAATTTCACGGTTGAAATTGACCACGTGTTCCGTGTTGTGGGTCATAGTGCCACACCTTATACTCTTAACTTCAATTGTCAGGCTATTTATAAACGGCATATAAACGTCGATCGTGGTTGCGGCTTTATAGCAGTGGTCTTAGCACGTATGTTTACTGTACTAAATACACGGGCCCAAAAAATTTGGTTGCGTACGGTAGTGGAGCATGCCCGTAAACTAGCTGTAGACTGTAAACTTGAGTTTGACTGTAATATGGGTCCTGAAGAGTTGACGAAGGTAGAACAGATGAAAGTTAGGATTGCCGTGTTTGGCGTGGATCAAGATGGTAGAACAACGTATGTTTTTAAAAGCAGTGTGAGAGATCGTACAAGGTCCCTACTTGTTTTAGGGATGGTGGGAACAACTTACCTTCCTATTAGACGCATCAGAGATCTTTATGTAAACTATGATAAAAGTCGAAAATATGGACGACAGCACGATTTGTGTAAGGGCTGTCTCGAGTTTACGAATGATCTGTTGAAATATTGTAAGGAATGCCACATGGTATGTGTGCAGTGTAAAAGCCCCAAATGCGAAAGTCGTGTAGTTGACGCTGAGAAGCGCGATGTAATGTATGAAGCACATGTTTTTCAATAACATCTGTTTTGATCACCATAAATCGAATGGCACGTGCAGGAAAATGAGGATTTGTGAGTGTGGTATGTTTCACACAATGGATAATTGGGGGAATTTCAAGCATAAATGTGACGAAATTCACTGTTCTACATGCCATGAGAAATATAAGGCGGTTGGGGTAAAACATGTATGTTGTATGAAAGATGCTAAGCCTAAAAATAGACATTGTATAACTGTGTATTACGATATAGAAACATATACGAATGCTGAGACCAAAGAGGTTATCCCGCATCTACTTGTAAGCCAGACTATCTGTGATGAGTGCATGGAAGTCGAGTGTGATGAGTGTCACAAATGTGGTAAACGGACAACCATTTTTAAGGTGTCTGCAGGAGATTCCCCTGTGAAACTCTTTGTGTCCTATATTGTCAAGCTAGCGGACAAGTTAAAAAAAATGTGTATATTCTCGCCCATAACGGGGCAAAATTTGACACACAGTTCCTTTATAAGGAGTTACTTGAGCACGAGTCCTCTGAGATATTTACAGGTGATCCCTTGAAAAGAGGAAACAAACTTATACAGATGCAAATAAGAGGTAATGTACAGTTTAAAGATACCTTGCTGTTCGCTCCATGTAAATTGGCAAAACTACCCAAGGTCATGGGCGTAGCAGCTGAAGTTTCAAAAGGATATTTCCCTTACACTTTCCTCACTAGCGAGACTTTAAACTACGTAGGCGCACCACCCCCCAAGCACTATTTTAACTACACCAACATGGATGATAGTGAGCGTGAAGATTTTGACCGATACTACAACAGTTTTAATGAACGTAATCCTTATAATATAGCTGATGAATGTGAACGTTATTGCGTGAATGATGTGCGCGTGCTTAGAGTATGCTTTCAAGCCTTTAGAAGAATGTACATATGTCGTTTCAAATGCGATCCGTTGCAAGTCGCAACCACCATCGCCTCATTATGTTTTACGGTGTTCAAGAATAACTTCATGCCTAAAGACACCTTAGCCATTATTCACAGAAACAATCCCCGCAGTTATGGGTACAAGGCTATTTACTGGCTCATACACCTACAACAGCAGACAGGTGTATACATAAAGCACGCTCGCAACACGGGGGAAGTACCCATTAAGATCAATGGCCGTGTTTTTTGGGTGGATGGTCTAAGCGAAAACCTTGCTACTGGTGAGAAGACTGTGTACTCCTTTAACGGTTGCTGGTGGCATGTGCCCCCGTCCTGAGTGTGGAATCGCAGGAGATATCCACGGTAGATCTCCTGCCGACTGTCTTGCGTGGACGCGCACCCGCGATCAACTTATAGGCTCCCAGTTCACTCACAAAGTCTTGTGGGAGCATGAGTATGATGCAAGGATGGAAACAGATGCCCTGTACCGCGAAGAAATAAGAGCCATCAAGTTCAATGGTGTAGACCCCTCAAATGCGGTGATAGCTTGTTCGGCGGGCGTACAAACCCTTCAAGCTATACTTTCCACCTACGGAGGGTGTGAAGCTCCATTACTACGACTTCTGTTCTTTATACCCCTACGTGATGAAGAACAATCCGTACCCCGTAGGTGCACCTGAAAAACTAGTGGGGCCCGCCATGCCAACCATCGAGGAGTTTTCGGCCAACTTGAATGACCTCTACTTTGGACTCTCTTTCGTAGACGTGCTCCCCCCTCGCGATTTATGGATGCCTATCTTGCCTGTTGTTATAGGCCACAAACTCATGTTTCCCCTGTGTGTGAAGTGTGCAGAAGAGAACAATGGCGATTGTGAACATACACCCCACCAGCGCAAGATCAGAGGTGTATACACAAGCCCTGAACTGGACCTAGCCGTTCGCCATGGGTATAGAATAATGAAGATATATGAGGTG
Source organism: Bathynomus jamesi (assembly GCA_023014485.1). Lineage (NCBI taxonomy): Eukaryota > Metazoa > Arthropoda > Malacostraca > Isopoda > Cirolanidae > Bathynomus > Bathynomus jamesi. Next base: position 356,503 of record JAJOZX010004111.1, read on the forward strand.
TGGAGGTTTCAGAAGCTACCCAACCTTTTCAAACCGTATATAAACACATTTTTGAAAGATAAGGTCGAAGCATCAGGCTACCCTCGAGGGGTTGATACCGAAGATGAAAAGTCGGCCTATATACAGCGTTACCGTGACCGTGAAGGGATACAGCTTGATCGTACCCAAATTGTAAAGAACCCAGGCAAGCGCTTTAGTGCAAAGTTGTGCCTAAACAGTCTTTGGGGAAAATTTGCGCAGAATACCGGCAAAGGGAACGTTCATTTGGCGCAAAGTTATAGTGAAGTTTGGGATTACGCCAACGCGCCCGATAAAGAGGTCATGGAAATCGTGAATGTAGGTAATACTTATATAATAAGGTACAACCGAACCGAATTGGCCACAGATACCTCAAGGGTTACAAACATACCTGTAGCCAGCTTCACAACGGCATACGCACGTATCAAACTTTGGGGCCTATTGCATTCTCTTGGACGGAGGGTATTGTACGCTGATACAGATAGTGTGATATTCACAGAGAGGGAGGGTGAATACATGCCCGCTATTGGGGAGTTCCTCGGTGAGCTAACTGACGAGATCAAGGATGAGTATGGAGACATCGCATACGCCGACTCTTTTGTCTCAACAGGACCAAAAACTACGGGGTACGGGTGAGGATAGGGGATGATACGAAGTATATCGTCAAGGCGAAGGGTATCACGCTTAACCATGCGAATCGGCGGGTCGTTAACTTTGACTCGATGAAGGAACTAGTGAGCTTGGAAGATGATGAGGGTGACCGCCCGCCCCACCTGGTTGTGGGAACTCACAACTTCAGAGCACAGAAATTAGGGGGTGTGAAGGAGCTTAGGGGTACAAAAGTGTGCCGTAACACCTATAGGAAACGTTACCAGGTACCTGGTACCTATGATACCGTGCCCTTTGGGTACTGTATCGACTAGATGCTTACCTTGTAATGCTTACCCGTATTTAAACTATGTATGTGCCTGTTACACCTTTTTATTATATGTTCTTTGCACCACTGTTTGCCATGCATGTTTAACCATTTTCTGTGTATAGTATTTGTACTGATAATAAATTTCTTGTTTTGTATTAGATTGCTTTTCATTCTAACAACCTTCATTATATTAGTTATGGGAAATAAAAGTTGTATATTTACACACCTGTCATTAATAATGCACGGTATTTTTCTCCACAGCTTATTAATGACGTAAACTTAGTCTCAGTAATATTCCCTTTGTGTGCCAGCGAATCCACATGGCACCATCAACAAAAAGTATATGTATTTTCCTCAGACTAGATTCAATGGTGGTTTATGGCAACTGAGTATAAAAATTAATTGTATAGCAACATCTGGTAGTTTTGGACATTGCCCTGAACATTTAGAACCCAAAAAGAGGTGCAGAAACTATATGAAGGGGTACTCTCGTCTATAATGCAGAAAGTGTGATACCCCATTACGTTTAACAAAAGCCAAAACTACCTTAATGAATCAAAGCACTATGGTCCACCCTTGTGTTTAGCAAAGGCCAAATATTGTTATTATTTGTGCCTTTCAAAGTACCAAAGTTGTGTTAGTGTCTCTTATTACATGATATCATCAATGGAGCCATATAACTTCTAGTGTAATTAATTATTTCTAAGCAAAGTTTCGTTTCCATACCTATTTTAACATGTTTAATTGTTAAAATCGTTTTTTAGTTCGAAATAATAATTTGGGATAGAAAGGGTTCATATTGCAGACACCATCGTCGCTCTGTGCAATACATATCATTCAAATAAGTACCTACAGATCCATATAGGCGCATGATGTTTTCCACAGTCGGTAGTAATGACGCTAAGACATCCAATATTATTTTAAGACATTTTATAATCAAGTTTTAATCTTCCTGCAAGCGTTTGAAGACCTTGTTAAGTATACATTCGCCTAGTATGAAAAGTTAAAATATGCCTACATGAATAAGATGGTTGCTTATCTTCTCATAGTCAAATTTCAGTTGAAGCCTATACATGTGCCGATGTGTCGCGTGTTGAAATCTTCTAGCTCATTACAATGTCGCTATTTTACTGAAGTTATTGCACAAACGAAAACAAATGATAAGAATATGTAATATAACAACGGATACAAAAGGCTACAAACAACGACTTATACGATAATGTTTGTTTAGGAAGCTCTGGTAAAAGATGTACGAAAATTAAGAATGTAAATGAAAGTTTTAAAGCATAGCATAGGAGAGAGATTGGGAAGAAATAGAGAACTTTAAAGATAAAGCGAAAATTTAAGAGTAAAGAGACCTGGTTCCGAGTGAAATTCAACAATACTCTTATGCGGTATAAATGTTTTCCAAAGGAGATTTAAGACAAAATAAACAGCTGGCCTTTTTAAAAGGTTCCGATTGAATTACTTTGAAGTATGTTAGTGACATTCCAGCCCCACAAATTAACTATACGCTTGAATGACATACGTTTAGTTTCATCAGAATTAAAATGCTTACCCACTAATTTGAGATCAATATTCTGAGTGCATCCTACATTTCTGCAATCAAATTGTTTTTAGGTTTCATGATTGTCAAGCATTAAATGTTCATAGGTAAACAGTTTTTAAAACATGAACTATAGATGATGTGAAAACCTAGTGAAGATGCTCTCCTAGATTATCTTAAGCGATGCTTCGGTCAGAACAACTAATCTTTTACGCATATTGCGTTCATTGTTCTCTATGTTTTTTACCCCTTTATTGCGTATTTCTCTGTGATACATGAACTATATATTTGTCGTGGATAAAACACGGTGGTAGGACGCCTCAGTAAATATGTAAATAATCTGTTGCGGAACTCGACACTATTTTAATAGGTGGTACGGCTATTAACGTTATATATATATATATATATATATATATATATATATATAATATATACAGAATATCAGTCGGTGTGTGAGAATGTTTGATCCCCCTGCAGATAAAACTAACGGGGACCGCGAACACGTCGGAACAAAAAGTACTCGAATGTTTGTTTGTTTTTGTCTCATGAAAGAACCCCACAGGACAGATGGATTTTTCTCTTGAAAGAAGGTTATGATGAACCCCCCTTTTTTTTAAGGAATGTGAAGACGTATCCTTTTTTTTTTTTTGAAGGAAGGTGAAGACAATTTCTCTTTTTTTTTGAAGGAAGGTGAAGACGAATCCTTTTTTAAATTTAATTTTTTTAAATTAATTTTTTTAAATTTAATTTTTTTAAATTTAATTTTTTTAAATTTAATTTTTTTAAATTTAATTTTTTAAAGGAGGATGGGGCCCCGCAGGGGTCCCTCAAGGGGCAAATAAATGCCCTTCATTAAGGCCGGTGAGACCCATAAATGGGTTAGGAACTTAATTAAGGGGGGCCCCTCATAACGAATGCTAGACCTTCAGGGGGCCCCCCAGGGGCAGAATTCGGAGCACCCCAACTTCCACTACCCAAACGCACCCATACTACTAATTCTACTGAAAATTAAAAAAATAGTACTTTAATTTTTTATTTTGATTTTATGTAGTTGCTACTATGATTGGTTTACCATTCTATAAAAATTATTTATTACAGAGGGATCATTTTTAAACTTTGTACCAGAAGTTTTCCCCAAACTGAGGGAGATTTTTAGCCATCCATACATTCAGTTTTTCCATTTGCTCCGGTGAAAATCTGTTCTTCCAGTCACCAACTTCACCTGCGAAAAGCACAAAAAAAAATTATTGGAAGACATACTCAGTAATAATAATAATAATAAATAATAAATAATAATAATAAAAATAATAATATTATTATTGTCATTATTATTACAAATGCATTCCATTGTACTTCGTACTCATCGAACTTGACAGAGAAACGTGCGAAAACAATTTTAACAAAGAGAATTTGCGGCTTTATTGTGAAATTTACCAATTTTATTCATGTTGAAAAAAGTTGAATGAGTGAAGCTCAAAGATTTGTTTGTCATCAGTGATGAATATCTATTTCTGTGCACAATGAGGGTAATAATTTATTCACTATTAATAGAAACCCATTTCAAAATAGTAAATTATTAAATGAAAATTTAAAACAACGCAAATAACCCTCAATAATAAATAAAAAGTCATATATTCCTAAATATAAGCATGCCGCTTTACCGTCTAATGAGACTATTGTATTTCTAACTTAATATAAGTAACATAAAATGTTTTCTTTCCCTTTAGATCTACAAGAAAAATAACAATTAATAACCGGTCGTACGCTGTATCCTCAAATAGCTTTCCTCTTCAAATAAACATGTGTTATTCGGGGGCTTTACTCCCAAAAGTTACCATCATTTAAGATTTCATGGTATTCCGAAGCCACATCTGACAAGGACGTTGTAACAGGGACATTGTAACTTCTACGTTTCGTTCGCTAGTCCTTCTACTACGTAGTCCTTTAATATTGATTCATTTAGATAAACAAGGTTTATAAAAGAGAAAGACACAGAGGGATAGACGCAAACAGACTGTCTTCTCATAATAATGACAGTTCCTGAGTTTTGGTTTACCAGAATTCCCCTCATATATAAAATATCTTCCAATTCGACAGTATACCGCTGACGTCCAGTCTTTAGTGTGTGGCCATGCAATGGGAAGTTCTCCTTTGATTAGCATTAAATGATAGTGAAGTAGAACTGGAGGTTTGAGAGTGCAGCGATAGCACAACGTTCATGAAAATGTATGTATGGCTCACCAACCCGCCTCACAATCACGCCACTGTGGAACAAATGCAAAGCTGAATGTACCGTTGAAGTTTTTATCTAATACTGCGACGCCACGCCCTCCCATAAGTAAAGAGAGCACTACTGCTGTGTTAGCTGATCACCGCGTAAATCGAGACAACAGTGTGGTCGTGAATATGGGACAAGTCAGCCAAGTGACTTCCCAGTCCTGTGGGACGTAAGTGCATGAAAACTCAAAATTCGTCGACATGACTGTGTGGCCTGCCATTGAGGACATGTATGGCAGTCAATAAATACCCTCCTAAATAGATGGCGCTTCCTCGCATTGTTATCGTGATGTACAGACTTTCCGGATAAAGACGTCCCTGGATGGAGTCGGGGACGACGAGAACTATGACTAACTACTTCGCTCTCTAAATCTCACACCCAAAGATATTTTCCTGTGGAGTATCCTGTGGGTATAAAACCAACGACTAAATACTAATTCCAACAGAGAATTTACTTGGAAAGATGCCGATGGTAGCCATTTTAAACACTTACTATCCGCGTTACATTACGTTAACGCTATTCTGTTGCGTTGCAAGATACCATTACCTGCAACTTTCGAATGAAACCATCTCAACCCAGAAACTACATAGCTTTTTTCTTGTAGCGTACAAAAGAACATAATTTACAGTTAAATAATCAGATTCTACTACAGTTACTGCACAAAAAACATTAGATTACTTTCAAAAGTAGCTTTATATAAACTATAGTTTGACACACCCAAAGAGAGAATAAAAATTAAATCACGTTTCTGCTTGCACTTTACTTATCCATGCATTCCATTCTTATTAACCAAATACTGAATATGACTCCTGCGAAAAATCTATTCCACTTGAATATGTTGGGAGTCTAAATTCAAAACTTTATAATTAATTAGGACGGAATAATCGTTGCGAGAATTTGGAGAACACCGTAGACTATCTTGCGTCATGACGTCAATCGATCCAACTACAACTGCGCATCTCGATCAGGACTATTTCCGTACTTAAGTTTCTTTTAGTTGCAGGGTACTCAGGAGAAAAATAAAAAGGACGAAGTTCGACGCAAGGTGATAACTGAAAAGACGAGGTGTGATAACTGAAATTCCCGCTGAAGATAGAATTACGTCTTCGAAGGTGGGAGATGCGCGATAGTGTCACGGAAAACTTGTTCACTCCCGCATCATCCATTTTAAATGACTTCTGCTTAGTTTCAATCGTATTCCATTAAATTGTTAACGGTTTAAGAGTCATTGTAGACCGTCAGACCTTTCCTCATTAACCCGAAAGTGAGACTTGTGAAAGTGCATTTTTGTTAATTACACTGTACAACAGTGAAAAAACGGAAATGAGATCGTCATTTTTATGGCTAATTATATGCGTAGATTGTGAAAATAACAATCATTTATTTGTATCACCCACCGATTTTATGAAAATGACCCTGTTTCATTGTATCATTTTGAGAACCACTGGTTCTCTGAACGCATCTTTTACATTTTGTTCAGTCATGCCTATGCTGTGGTGGTGGTGTTCGGCTCTGTGTTTCCACTTTGATTTTATGAAAAAATTTCTTTCATTAATCATTTAAAACAAAATTGTCAGCCATATTTTATCATAAATCGGTGCTATAAGTATCATTGAATAACAGCTATTAAATTATGTATATTTCACCGACAACGTCTATATTGTGTGAAATTGAAAATTGATTTATCATTTTCTTATTTTACAGGTTTTTATTGATGTTATGCTACAATGCCTAGAGAGTGCAAAAATTCGCCAGACAGTTTTTGTTATATTTGTGGGACATTAACGTTAAAACAGTATAAAAGGAAGTTGACTTCTCATGTGAAAAAGCTTTATGAATTATACTTCGCATGCAAAGTTGGTGATCAGGACAAGCACTAGGCGCCTCATATCTGCTGTGTGAGATGTACAAGCTCGTTATCTGCATGGTTCAAAGGCACCGGTCCTGGTCTTGGATTCGGTGTCCCAATGATATGGAGAGAGCCGCTGGACCATTCAACTGATTGCTATTTCTATTTAACGAACATCACAGGTTTGAATCTTTTATTTTTCTGAATATACGTCAAATTTGGTGTTTTTAGCACATTTTAGCATATCCTGCTCTGCATAATGTATTTCACAATTATGCTATCTTAAGCAGTCAACAATGTCTATTGTCTCACATTACAGGTTGCAACAGAAAAGGGAAAAAGGCTATAGTCTACCCAAATCTTCGTTCTGGCTATGCGTCCTGTGGAACATTCTACAGATATACCCATCCCTCGTCCACCAGCTGAAATGCCGACCGATAACACAGACTCTGACAAATCGGAATCAGACGGTGAATGCTATGAAGCTCAAGTCGAGTCCAAGAAAGAACAACATCTCATCACGCAGCCTGAACTCAATGATTTGGTCCGTGATTTAATACTTACCAAGCAACAAAGTGAACTGCTGGCCTCACGTCTACAATAATGGAATCTGCTGGCGGACGACGTACGAATTACAGCATTTCGAAAGCGATCCTTGGATTTGCAGGAATATTTCACAATGAAGAACAATCTTTGTTATTGCATTGATATACATGGTCTGTTCGATGCTCTGGGTTTGTGCTATGAACCAAATCAGTGGAGATTGTTCACTGATGCATCTCTGTACAGTGTTAAGGGTGTACTGCTACACAATGGGAACACAATGCCTTCTGTTCCGATCGCTCAGCAGTCGTCTTGAGAGAAACGTATGACAATGTTGCTTTTATTCTGGACTGTATAAAATACAATGAACATGAATGGCTTATCTGCGCAGATTTGAAGGTTGTGGCTATTCTCAATGGATTGTAAACTGGCTATACGAAATACATGTGTTTCCTATGCAAGTGGGACAGCCGAGCAAGGTCTGAACACTACACACGCTCAGTATGGCTGCCGCGAGACAATTCCTCACCTGGATCTCAATGTTATTCACGAACCACTAGTACGAAAGGAAAAGGTTATCTTACCGCCACTTCACATAAAACTAGGATTGATGAAACAATTTGCGAAGGCGTTGAAACAGGATAAGCCTGCCTTCAAATATCTAAAGAAAAATTCCCAAAAATAAATGATGTCAAGATTAAAGAAGACATATTCGTCGGCCCTCAAATTTGCCAACTCATGCTAGACGAGCACTTTGAAGCGGTGATGGATGAGGTTGAGTTGGCAGCCTGGCGTGCATTCAAAAACGTGTGCAGCGGTCTACTATGAAAGACTAAATACGACAACTATGCTGCACTTGTGGATCAACTTATCAACTCATACCAACGTCTCAGATGTAAGATGTCATTGAAAATTCATTTTTGCATTCACATCTCTCATTCTTTCCAGAAAACGCATCTGCTGTTAGCGACAAACACGGGGAGAGATTCCACCAGGATATAGCCACAATGGAGAGCCGATACAAAGGGAAGTGGAGTCCTGCTATGCTGACTGATTTCTGCTGGAATTTAAAGCGTGACCAACCAGAAGCATCACACAAACGCCAGCATAAATACAAATAATGAGTTGAAAACAGTATAATACGAGAGTTTTATGTTAATTTTGTGCATATATGTTGAAGTATAGCAATAATTAAACTGTTCCGTATGACAAAGCCTATCTGTTTATCAATATATTCTTATTTTTTGGTATGAAGATTTTAAGCAGTCATTACAAAAAAACGTGACGTGATAGAAAAAAACTATTTTTAGATTTGGAATCAGCACACTCGAAATATTAAGAATGACCGAATGTTATTCCCGTTTTTCTTACTGAACCGAAAATTTGTTGTACAGTGTTATTCATCAAGTTGCCTATGTTTTCAGTAAATTATTATTTTAGTAGGAACTTTATTACACCGATAAAGACGTGATATTCTTGATTGTGAAGGTTAAATTCTCTCGGTCGAAACCTGATGGATAAGTGAAGTGACATCTGAGTTGTAATTAATTTAAAAGTTTAAATTTGTCCAGGTTAAATTTTTGACACTTTTTTTTATGGAGTAAACAGTGAAATGAACCACTGATATTATAACGAGGTAAAATCACATCGAATAGTAGATGGAGTTAAAATATTTTGTTTTATTATTTTTCGATCTTTATCATTCTTTTTGTTCTATTTTAAAAATATAAAGGATCACCTGAAGAGCAGGGCCCCCAGCCTTCTTTAGTTAGCCTTATAAGGCTAACTAACGAAAATATCACGACCTAACCTCACCAATCGTTAGGTCAACTGTACGCTCTTGACGATTGGTTAGGTTAGGTCGTGATATTTTCGCTAGTTAGCCTTATAAAGCTAACTAAAGAAGGCTGGGGGCCCTGATCTTCAGGTGATCCAAACTAAATTGCTATTAGACCTTCAATAGAGCATACATGTAAGTGTTTTTTAGTAAGTTAGATTAGGTTAGAATAATTACCTTAGAATTTTTGTTTAAACGTACCTTCGAATCTCCAAAATTGACTGCGATCTCAAACTGTAAATTTACGAACATGCTTCTTCTATTGCACACATTTCAGTCTGTATCCATCAGAGCTTCCATTCTCAATAATAGCATGTTGGCAAAAAGGAGACAAATAGATCTATTTGAGAATTTCCCCTTGAGTTCCTCACGTACGTTTATGAGTTACATTTTGGCATGATGACGCCACGCGGTCCTCACGTGCTTTTGTGGGAAGTATTTGAAGGTTAAAAAAGCAAAAAACAAGAAAAAAAGAAGCAAACAAACAAAAACCAACAAAGAAACAAACAAAAACAAACGAGCAAAAAACAAAAGAAAAACATACATTCGCTGATGAGATGTAGTTGAGGTAGGAGTGAGGGGTAGGTTAGGTTAACTAACGCCAGCCTTAAATATATCTCATGAAGGTTTATGCACTTTTCCTTTCCTCCTCAACTCGGCCTACCCTTAGGTTAGGTTAAGTTAACCTATGCCCCAACCCCTGCCTCAAATACATCTCATCAGCGAATGTATGTTTTTCTTTTGTTTTTGTTTGGTTTTTATTTGTTTGTTTGTTTGTTTGTTTTTCCTTTTTAACCTTCAAATACTCGTACTTCTCATAAAAGCACATAAAGACCGCATGACGTCATGAAAACAAAATATATTTCATAAACGGATGTGAAGAACTCAAAGGGGCACTTCTCAAATAAATGCATTTCTGCCCCCCCTTTTGCCAACATACTACTTGAATAATTAAAAATTTTATCGAACTTCTACTTCTACAAGGTCTTTCGCACAAAACACAATCTTGTAATACATTCATCGTTAGTAACTCACTAAATAAATTCTCGTTTTTCTCGCACAATTTTATGACATCTATAAAATTTGAAACAGTTTCAAACGACGTATTGACATCTTCCATAATAAAAGGTGACAAACCTTGGCCTTGCGACTTGGAACACATATCCAACACGCTTAAGTGAGGTGAAGTCTTAATACATAAAATATGCTACACTTACGAATTCCCTGTTTAACTATTATTTATAGATTTGTTTACAATTTGTATGAAAATAAAAACCCACTCTAATAGACAGAGTTTATTTCCACAACAGTTTCGATGCCCACTGGCATCCTCCTCGGGTGGATACAGAAAAACGAATGAACCAAAACAAGAGGGAAAAACAGTCCAGGGACCGACCGTTAAGAAATTCGCACCTAGGTTAGATCCCATTCTCCCGACCCCGGAAGGGCATTTTCATTAAAGGGACCCGCTTATAAGTACATTCGCACCAATTTTAAAACTATCTTCTGTTCTAAACATACAGATTCTATTATTTTTTACATAATTATTACATTTATTATTAAATTTATTACATTTAATATTGCATTATTATTTATTACAGAAATTATAAATTTATTATTACATTGGTTATTACATTGTTGTTTATTATACAAAACTTATAAACCGAAAAAACGAATGAAAAAGGCGAGAAGGAAACAATCCAGAGACCATTGAGAAATTCGCACCTAGGTTAGATACCGTTCTCCCGACACCGGAAGGGCATTTTATTACAGGGTCCCGCTTAAAAGTACATTCGCACAAATTAAAACTATCTTCTTGTTCTATACATACAGATTCTAATATTTTGACATAATTACTGCATTTATTATTGCATTTACATTTTTTTAACATTTATTATTATTACCTTTACCCTAATTATTAAATTTATAATATTACCTTCATTATTACATCTGTTGCATTTATATTTATTTCCACATTTATTACTTCCATTATTACATTTACTAAAAGCGAGTAAGGAAACAATCCAGAGACATTCTTAGGTTAGAACACGCTCCCCCGACTCCGTAAGGGATTTTTTGACCAGAATCTCATTAAAGGGTCTAACTTATAAGTACCTTCGCACAAATTAAAATTCAAAGATTTGGAACATTTTTAAGGATTTAAAATATCCCGAGTGGTTTATCAGAAAGGCGTATTTTAAAGCCAGAAAATCTTTTTATGCCCCTCGGGAACCTTCAGTTAACCAAAAACAATATGTGAGTTTGCCTTACATTGCCGGCTTAGAAAGAGTAAAACCGTTGACGAAAGATTTTAAGTTTGCTTTGGCGTTCAAATATTCGTCTACCGTGAAAAGTAAATTGGTTAGGAATAACGTTGCAAAAGAGGAACAAGCCTGTATCTACAGCATACCCTGTAAAAGTTGTGATTTAGTATACGTGGGAGAAAATGGAAGAAATATTGAAACCCGTATGAAAGAACACAAATATGCCTTCAGAAGTTGTAATACTAATAATGCCATTTTTTATCACGTCAGCCAAAATAATCATGCTAAAGATTGGAAATCAAGTAAGGTACTTTATAAATGTAATAATTATGTCAAAAGAAAAATAATAGAATCTGTGTGTATAGAAAAAGTAGATAATTTTAATTTGTGCGAAGGTACTTACAAGTTAGACCCTTTAATGAGATTCTTGGTCAAAAAATCCCTTACGGAGTCGGGGGAGCGTGTTCTAACCTAAGAATGTCTCTGGATTGTTTCCTTACTCGCTTTTAGTAAATGTAATAATGGAAGTAATAAATGTGGAAATAAATATAAATGCAACAGATGTAATAATAAAGGTAATATTATAAATTTAATAATTAGGGTAAAGGTAATAATAATAAATGTTAAAAAAATGTAAATGCAATAATAAATGCAGTAATTATGTCAAAATATTAGAATCTGTATGTATAGAACAAGAAGATAGTTTTAATTTGTGCGAATGTACTTATAAGCGGGACCCTGTAATAAAATGCCCTTCCGGTGTCGGGAGAAGTATCTAACCTAGGTGCGAATTTCTCAATGATCTCTGGATTGTTTCCTTCTCGCCTTTTTCATTCGTTTTTTCGGTTTATAAGTTCTGTATAATAAACAACAATGTAATAACCAATGTAATAATAAATTTAGAATTTCTGTAATAAATAATAATGCAATATTAAATGTAATAAATTTAATAATAAATGTAATAATTATGTAAAAAATAATAGAATCTGTATGTTTAGAACAGGAAGATAGTTTTAAAATTGGTGCGAATGTACTTATAAGCGGGTCCCTTTAATGAAAATGCCCTTCGGGATCGGAGAATGGGATCTAACCTAGGTGCGAATTTCTTAACGGTCGGTCCCTGGACTGTTTTTCCTCTTGTTTTGGTTCATTCGTTTTTCTGTATCCACCCGAGGAGGATGCCAGTGGGCATCGAAACTGTTGTGGAAATAAACTCTGTCTATTAGAGTGGGTTTTTATTTTCATATTTTGACCTTCACGTAGAAAAAGGTGAAGTTTTTTGCATTTATTACAATTTATATTTACAAAAAACACTTATTCTTGGCATAAAAGGCGATATGTAATTTATTGATAATTATAATTTTATTTTTTTTAAATAAAACAAGAAATTGTCCACTATCCTTAAGTGTTACCTTATTTTGAATGCACGTACAATTTCAATAACACATTGGATATTTGACCTGTGGTCGAAATCTGAATTCCCCTTAACATTGCATGTAAACTGACGGAAGTACACTTTAAGGATTATTTTAAGTCAAAGAACGCAAAATAAAAGTTATCTAATTGTTCAATCTGTTATTTGTTAGTTTTTCAAAGTGAATTACCGCTGCCCGTTTCTATTCACACCAAAAACATTAAAAGTGCAAAAGCAAAGCAGTTTTCAGAGAGAGGCTATTAATGGCAGAAACCTTTCCTGAAGAAGCCTCCATCCTCCTTCTCAACATCTTTGTTGAGGAATCTGTTGTAGTTTGATGTCTTGAATCTTTCTTTCATGTGGGCAAAGCTTGTATGACGGACGATCTAAAAAGAATTTTAAAGAGGTAATTGCTTTTTTAAGTGGTTTTACATGTAAACTTTTATTTCTGATCACGGTATGATGAAAATGAAGAAATATTATGGAAATCGTCGTCACAGGGATTTATTAATAAATAAAAATAAGTAGTTTATAAGAAGAGATTGTAGACGCCAATCGACCAGGGAAGTACTGGATGTTAGGCAGGAGACAGGGAATGCTGGAACTCCCGTTTCTCCTGTCACTCTCCTCCTTAGCTGATGTTTTTCCGTGTCTCATCTACCATATAAGCAATCCAGCATGCTCTCAAACACACACTTCTCCTTCTGTTCCTCACACACTACACACCTTTAAAAAATTTATATTAAAAAAAAAAGACTTGGAGACCTTGTGTTTGGCTCTCTCCGTCTTCAGTGGAGGGGTCACTTTGGAGGGCGCTCACCCTTAGCCCCCTCCTTCCAATATAAAAAAAAATAGAAGTTATTGATTTACAACAAAATAAAAACAACCCTGACTTATCATGCGTGTTATTTGTTATAATGAATGTCAGATTTATAAATTCTAGTTTTCTAATCACACACACACACATAATATATATATATATATATATATATATATATATATATATATATATATACTGTATATATATATATATTTTTTTAAATGACCTTCATTATAACAAATCTCTACATTATCATACTGTACATTATTTTTATCTCTTCACACTTCAACCGTCAAGTAAGGTAAACCTACTAAATTTTGCATGTAAATCATGTTTGGTTCGCATTTCAATGTTAACAGTAATAGAAATAAATAAAATATGTGAAACGAGATAAATTAGGAATAAAATTAGAAAAAAATTGGAGATACATCCTTGAAATAGGAAACGTTATAGAAAGTATGGAATTCAGAATTTTTTTCAATTTCTGAATAGCTTATCCTTCGCCCAAATTATAGGGATTATGTATTTTAACGTTCCATCCACAAGTCAAAAAGAACGGCCTTCATTTTCAATAGAAAATTATATACGAGTACATCCACTAACATTTTGTATTCACTGGTAATTCTGTACTACCTTTATCTTTTAACTTGGTACGAATAACATCTATTTTGAATTTAACAATCCCTTGGTTTGATTAGTTGGTGACCAAGGCTCCAGAAGTAAAACTGATGGAATACACTTTTTTTTTTGCATGAGGAAACACAAGTTTTATTATGTTTTAGATAATAAATATTTACCTCAAAATCTCAGCTCTTGATCGACAGGTCATTTTGTGGAAAAACGTACCGTAAATTGTTAGAATAATGTACATGTTGAAAAAATGTTTCTCGAAGTTTTGGGTAGACGTCCTTAAATGTGAAATTTTGTGTTCCTGTTGTCAAATATAATTTTAATATTCTGTACTTTAACGAACTTTCAACTCAAGTTGCATCTATTTTGAAGTTCGTTAACCTACAAAATCATACTTACATTTTGAATCTGGTCCTCATTCCTGTTTGTTCCTAAGAATTTATCAATTCTTTTGATTTCAGAAACAATGTCGTTCTTCAGGTCTTCAAAAAATACAAGACAAAGATTGGGATGGCTTTTCTTCTCCCATGCTAATTTCAAATGGTTCCAGTAGGGTGCCCATGGAACTGAAAGAAAGTTAGAGAAAAAATGGGGCGTGTAAAGTATGTGATGGCTGGACCATCATGGGACACCAATAAAGGAAATTTTTGTGTTATGGAAAAGCAAAAAAAACAAAAACAAACAAACAACGAAACAAACAAAAACAAACGAGCAAAAAATAAAAGAAAAACATACATTCGCTGATGAGATATAGTTGAGGCAGGAGTGAGGGATTAGTTAGGTTAACTAACGCCAGCCTTAAATACTGATACTGGGCTCTCTGATATTGTTTCTACTTTTGGATATTGCCGATAAATTTACTGTTGGAAGGTTCTGAATTTTATATACTTGCGTTTATATTCACATTGTTATAGTTAAGTAACTGAAGATTTGCGGTTTTTAGTGATTTAGAAGTTTTCATAGCGTGCCGGCTTAATTTAATTTAAACTTGCGACGGTTATAAACGTTAACTACTTTAACTTGCGCGATGCCGTCGCAGAAAGCGTCGTGTGCTAGGTGTGGGGTTAATCGGTGGTATACTGATTTTAAAGATTACAACGGCGGTCCTATGGCGATTACCGAGAGATCGGTTTGTTTCTTTTGCGAGTTGAGTGAAGAGATAGTGGATTTAAAACGTAGTGTACGCGAGATGACGGGACGATTTGCAACGGTTGATGAGGGCAGGGGTATGCTTACGGTTGACGAAGGCCGAACCTATACTAACGTTGAAGACGTTAGTAAATTGAAGGGTGAGGTTAGGAACATAGTTTCTAGTACAGGTAGCGTATCAGGAAGGTTAGATAGAGTTGAGGAAGGGGTTAAGGTAGTCCCGAGATTAGTAGACGGGGAGGGATTTAAAGTAGTTAAGGGTGGAGCTAGGCCACGTACGTTAGATGATAGGAATCTCCCCCCTATCAAGGTTTCGAACCCTTTCGCCGGATCTTTTCCGTTTCATGTACTGTTTCCGATTTTGTTGAAAATCGGATATTTAATGTAGATTTTTACTTTAATTTAAAAAATGTAATTTTTGTTTTTGGAGAAATAAGCGGTTCAAAAGTTATGTTTGTCATTGTAATTTTGTATTAGGTCAAAAACTATAACAATACAACTGAAAACTAATACAAGAGTTATTGCACTCTTTAGTAATATTGGCTTATGTCACTAAGTATTTGTGTAAATAGATTTCGACTGTTAGTTTTCTGTCCAGTTAAGTTAACTGAATGCCAGATTAGGTCAACTAAATACCCGGTTAGGTTAACTGAATGCCAGGTTGGGTCAACTGAATGCCCAGGTTAGGTCAACCGAATGCCAGGTTAGGTCAACGAATGCCCGGTTAGGTCAACTGTATGCCCTTGACGATTGGTTAGGTTAAGTCGTTATTTTCGTTAGTTTTAACGAAAATATCAAAAATTAACCTAACCATTCGTCAAGGGCATACAGCTGACCTAACCGGGCATTCAGTTAACCTAACCTAACCTAACCTAACTTTTGAACCGCTTATTTCTCCAAAAAAAGCCTTAAATTTTTTTAAATCAGCGTAAAATCTACGTTAAATATCTTATTTTCAACAAAATCGGAAATAGTACATGAAACGGAAAAGGCCTCTTTCGCCCAGTTGGATAGGGATGTGAATGAGGGGGAAACGATTTTAATTGGGGACTCCTTAGTGCGCCTTATGGATAAGGAGTTCGTTGAACGGAATCCATCCAAGAGGAGGAGGGTCTGTCTACCAGGGGCCAGGGTTGACAGAATTAGAGACGAAGTAGGTAGGATTGATGTTGCCTCCCGTCACTCGATGTTGGTGACGATGGTAGGGGGCAACGACTCGTATAGGCCCGATACGAGAGTACCTGACCTTTTGGAGAGATTACGTCAAAAACAATATTTTTGAACACTACGCTAGAAGAGATTTGTGCTCAGTAAAATGTACCCTTCGTAAAGCTGTGGTTAGAATTTAGTGATCCTAGCTTTTTATAAAAGATGGGGTTCATTTCAATGAAATAGGGAATGCTAGGCTGGGTAGGTTAATCGATGAGAACTTTCGAAAGCTGTATAGCTCGAAGCCCTCTTTAAATGTTGTGGGTCCGGGAAACGCCGGCCCCGACGTGAAAAATAGTTTAAAACGCAGATCCGTGGTAAAAATAATTTAAACGTCTTTTATTGTAACGCGCATAGTATTAGAAATAAATTGAACGAATTTAAGGCGATAATTTATTCCGGGAACTACGATATAGTTGCTTTAACCGAAACGTGGTTAAATACCGTGACTCGGGACTTGTTGGGGAAATTTGACATAGCGGGTTTTAAACTTTTTACTAATGATAGGTTACATAGGATTGGTGGCGGCGTTTTGTTGTACATTCGTAATTCCCTTAGGGTTATCGAGGTTAAGATAGATTTTCCGGCAGCAATTAAGCGATATGCGTTGAAGTTGTTGTTTATAGACCTCCCGTTCAACCCCTTGATACCGATACTAGAGTTTACACACTTCTTGGTAACTTTATTAATAATCGGGATAGTATAATTGTCGGAGACTGTGGGTCTTTTTCAAGTGGACGACCACAAGGGATTTAGCTGAAATTTTTATTATACATATATCTTAATGTCCTGACAACAGAAATATTTTTTTCATGGAGAAATGCACAGAAGGTAAAGTAAAATGAAAAAAATAGAGAGAACTAGTTTGCATGGCGCATGACGGTTTCCATGCTAACAGACAAAAAATAAAATAAGAAATCCTTTATTTAACAAATATTTAACAAAACAGTTGTTTTACTGAAGAAATAATAGTAATTTATTTTGGAAAAGTTTTAATGTCTCTTAGTATTTTGTTGAATAAACCCTTTTTCTCTTCTCCATACGAACTCGCATAAACAGTAATTTTTTTGTTGTTATTAATGTTTATGTATTGCCTACTTAGACCTAGTTTAGTCTGAATATTATTGTTGTACTGTGAGCATGTGATAATGCAGTGCTGTGATCTATATACTTGTGAATTGTCCCCGGTCAATTGAATGTCCGGTTAGGTCAATTGAATGCCCGGTTAGGTTAACTGTACGCCTTGACGATTGGTTAGGTTAAGTCATGATATTTTCGTTAGTTTTAACGAAAATATCACGACTTAACCTAACCAATCGTACAGTTGACCTAACGGGCCATTCAACTGACCTAACCGAGAATTTAATTAATCGGGGGCCGCACAGCAACCTCGTATCCGGGCGTCGTGAGCTGTGTAAACTAGATAACGGTCATGCCCCATCCAAATTAGTTCCCTCTATTTTTTTCATTTTACTTTACCTTCTGCACATTTCTCCATGAAAAAATATTATTTCTGTTGTCAGGACATTAAGATATATGTATATTAAAAATATCGGCTAAATCCCGTCCAATCGTCCATTTGGAAAAGATCCGAGACTTTAACTGCCCTAAAATTAATTACGAGAATTTTATTGGTAATGATAAGGGTTTGAGACTGATTGAGTTCATGGAAGATAATTTTTTACGACAGATGGTTACCGAACCAACGTGCGGTGACAATATTTTAGACGTGGTGATGACGAACGACGAAAATATAGTCGAAGGTTTGGAAATAGGTAATCACCAAATTATTAGGTTTAAGCTATTGATAGAAAACAGTAAGGATAGTAACGTAATAGAAGTTGTAGGGCTAATTTTGATAGTTTTGCGGACAGGATGACAGTAGTAGACTGGGATAATTTATTTATGGGTAATGACGCAAATTTTCATTGGGAGGCGTTAAAAGAGAGGATGAGAAAAGAAAAAAAAGTATGAAGAAATAGGTGAATTCATAAACGAGCGTAACAGAGCGTATAGACTTAATAAGCGCAATTGTCCGGTAGCTAACTTTAATAAATATATCGAGCTTAGACGT
Organism: Bathynomus jamesi; assembly: GCA_023014485.1. Taxonomy (NCBI): domain Eukaryota; kingdom Metazoa; phylum Arthropoda; class Malacostraca; order Isopoda; family Cirolanidae; genus Bathynomus; species Bathynomus jamesi. The sequence goes on from JAJOZX010004111.1 coordinate 375,053, forward strand.
CAGGTTAAAAGATCTGTTAGTAATGCTAACGTAATTTAGAGATACTTATAGCTTCGGATAGTAAACATAATTCGAAAAAGTTTTTTGAATACGTTAATAATCGTAAGCCGATAAAAGATAACATAGGCCTTCTAGTGGACGCTAACGGGGCTTTGGCTTCCGACGCTCAGGCGATGGCGTGTATTTTTAATCACTTTTTCGCCACACTTTTAACCGTAGAAGACGTAAATGATGTCCCCGACGTGGACGATATCGTTCCATTTAGTAGCGAGACTATTTTAAATGAAATAACTATTTACGAGGGTGAGATTGCGCAGTATATCGATAAGCTAAAAGTTCGCAAGGCTCCAGGCCCTGACGCGCTTTATCCTAGACATTTCTACAGATCTACAGAGGCTAAGGCTAACAAAGACCCTAACATCCACTCTAAGGTTAGCCCGAGAGAAAGAAGAGAGTAGGGGGTTAAAAGAAGAGAATAAGGGGTTAAGTAAGTAGCAAAACCTATCAGTCGTGGGTTAACATTCATTCAGAAAAAGAGAGAGAAAGACCCACCATTATCATCCGCCGGTCACTGCCGACAAGTCGGAAAAATAGTCGAAGAGAATAGGAAAGGGGTGAAAGATGAAAAGAAGTAAAATAAGGACGCTTACAAACCACGCAAACACAGTCTTAACTCAAACAAACACTGTCATACCACGCAAACTACAGACATGCAAGTAAAGAGAGGATGAGAAAAGAAAAAAAAGTATGAAGAGTATAAACAAGAGTGGGTTAGTTTACGCTACGAGCTACATCTAAGTTCGTGTTAGTCTAATTTTTTTAATATAATTTTATTGCTGGCATATCACACGCTGGCATGTCACAAGCTGGCATTGATCGTCAACAGACTCAAACCTCGACCATTACCCACAGAGCTCCTGTTGCTAATTGTTTTATTATTTTGAACGACGGTAATATTTTTAAAATGCCTATCTAAACGGTTTTTAAACATTAACGCTGGTAGAGTTCACGACGGACGCGGAAAGATTATTCCAGTTATCAATTACTTTAAACGTAAAAAAGTTTTTAGTGATGTTAGTAATGAAACGTCTGCCACGTAATTTAAATCCGTTATTACGAGTATTGCTATTATCGAAAATGAACAATTTGTCAAAATTTACGTTATCGATTTTATTAACGATTATGAAAACTTCAATGCTCCTCCCCTAATCTCCTAGTTTCGAGTGAATGCAAGTCTAACCTTTAATCCTATCTTCGTAAGACTTGTTGCGGAGTGACGGAATTAGTTTCGTGGCGCGTCGCTGAACACTTTCCAAACGATCAATATCCTCCCGCAAATACGGGCACCAAAAGTGAACGGCATATTCTAAGTGAGGCCTGAGTAGGGACTTGTAAAAGGACAATATAATATTCTTCGATTTAAATTCGAAATTACGCGCTATGAAGCCTAACATCCTATTAGTTTTAGTGCAAGACTCCAGGCACTGGTTCCTAACTTTTAAATCCTTAGATACGCGTACGCCTAAATCTACTCCTCGTCAACGCTCGCTAACTGTCTATCATCCATCGTGTACTTGTAATTGTTGTTACGAGAACCTATATGCAAAACTTTACATTTGTCTACGTTAAATTGCATCTTCCACTTATCCGTCGACTCCATAATCCTATTTACATCGTCTTGAAGCCTATTTCTATCGTTCACGTAAAGAATTTTACCGCATATTTTAGTATCGTCCGCGAATTTTGACACGTTACTGGTCAAGCCTACATCTATGCCGTTATTATAGATTACGAATAGCAATGGGCCTAACACTGAACCCTGATGGACACCGCTACCTACATCTAACCACCCCGATTCCCTACCATTAATAATGACCCTCTGTTTCCTGGCACGAAACCATTCCTTTAACCCTTTAAGGACGACTGGTACAAATTGCTAACGTTTCAAATACACGCATCCATAACTTAACCCTACAAAATATTCAGGGCTTAAAGGGTTAACCAGTTAGCTACCTCACCGCGTATACCGTGCGCTTTAACCTTCGCAATTAATCTTCCATGCGGAACTGTATCGAACGCTTTTTTAAAGTCTAAATAAATAACGTCAGCCGCTCTATGCCTATCGTATTCGCGCACTGTTTCGTTATAAAACTCTAACAAATTAGTTAAACACGATTTATGGCGTCGAGACTCATGGTGACTACTATTAATCAAATCGCGGATTTCTAAGTGATCGACGATACGATCCCTAACTACGGATTTCAAAAGTTTACCGACAATTGACGTTAAGCTAATGGGCCTATAATTGCTAGCTACTGTGCGGTCGCCTTCTTTAAAAATGAACGTGACGTTAGCTAATTTGAAGTCTTCAGGAATAATCCCCGTTTCGAGTGACTGATTAAAAATCTTCGTTAGGGGCCTATAATAACGTTTATCAAATCTTTCAAATGTCTAGGATAAAACGCGTCAGGGCCTGGAGCCTTGCGAACCTTCAGCTTATCGATATAATGCGCACTCTCACCCTCGTAAACAGTTATTTCATTGAAAATACTCTCGCTACAAAATGGAACGATATCGTCCACGTCGGGAACATTATGTACGTCTTCTTCGGTAAAAACTGTCGTAAAAACGTTGATAAAAATACCTGACATCGCCTGAGCGTCGGAAGTCAAAGCGCCGTTAGCGTCCACTAGAGGGCCTATGTTATCTTTTATTGGCTTACGGTTATTGACGTTATCGTTTCTAAGGATTTAAAAGTTAAGAACCAACCAGTGCCTGGAGTCTTGCGCAAAAGCTAATAGGATGTTAGGCTTCATAGCGCGTGATTTCGAATTTAAATCGAAGAATATTATATTGCCCCTTTACAATTTCCTAGTCAGGCCTCACTTAGAATATGCCGTTCAGTTTTGGTGCCCGTATTTGCGTGAGGATACTGATACGTTGGAAAGGGTTCAGCGACACGCCACGAAACTAATTCCGTCACTCCGCAACAAGTCTTACGAAGATAGGATTAAAGGTTAGACTTGCATTCACTCGAAACTAGGAGATTAAGGGAGGAGCATTGAAGTTTTCAAAATCGTTAATAAAATCGATAACGTAAATTTTGATAAATTGTTCATTTTCGATAATAGCAATACTCGTAATAACGGATTTAAATTACGTGGCAGACGTTTCATTCCTAACATCGCTAAAAACTTGCATTAATGTTTAAAAACCGTTTAGATAGGCATTTTAAAAATATTAACGTCGGTTAAAATAATAAAACAATTAGCAACAGGAGCTCTGTGGGTAATGGTCGAGGTTTGAGTCTGTTGACGATTCTTGTGACATGCCAGCGTGTGATATGCCAGCAATAAAATTATATTAAAAAAAATTAGACTAACACGAACTTAGATGTAGCTCGTAGCGTAAACTAATCCACTCTTTGTTATACTCTTCATACTTTTTTTTGTTTTCTCATCCTCTCTTTACTTGCATGTCTGTAGTTTGCATGGTATGACAGTGTTTGTTTGAGTTAAGACTGTGTTTGCGTGGTTTGTAAGGGTCCTTATTTTACTTCTTTTCATCTTTCACCCCTTTCCTATTCTCTTCGACTATTTTTCCGACTTGTCGGCAGTGACCGGCGGATGATAATGGTGAGTCTTTCTCTCTCTTTTTCTGAATGAATGTTAACCCACGAATGATAGGTTTTGCTACTTACTTAACCCCTTATTCTCTTCTTTTAACCCCCTACTCTCTTCTTTCTCTCGGGCTAACCTTAGAGTGGATGTTAGGGTCTTTGTTAGCCTTAGCTGCTGTAGATCTGTAGATCTTTTATGATACAGTGTACAACTTCCGCTTTAAAAATATCACAAAGTACGTACCTCGATCATTAAGAACATCGTCTATAAATTCATCAAGATTCCCTCTGAATCCCCACAGAATTTTAAGTCTCGCAAAATGATAGAATGAGGTAATAACATCTCTTGGGTCACGAACTACGTAGAAAACCTACCATCAGAAGATAGTTGTTACACACTAAAACATTAGCTGATGAATGAATATTACTCAAGCTTCTACTTCAATACACAGAAAATGAAAAACAGTTAAAGTGACCCAAATTAACCAGTCTAACTTTCACCAACTTTCAGTCTGACTTTCATCGACTGTTAAAATTGCTCAAGTTACCACATTTGAAGGGTAGGTATACTCTTGTTAAATTTTTTTAATAATTTTGAAGAGTTATGAAGTCTTGACTAAAAATCAGTTTGACCCTGAAAACCTAGTCCTACGCTGGGATCTTCGTTGACTGACATTTAGTCTATGTCTTCAACGATTACCCATGAAAAGTAAAGTAATCGTTGTTGTTTGACGGGATTGTTTGACATCCTTTGCAACATCGCAACGGACTAAGACTCGCCTTCATTGATCCAATGGATAAAATGGGAAGATCATCGAAATATGGTGTCCTGGAACTTAATTCTATTAGCCTTATTTTCAAATACTTGTACATACCTTACAAGTGTCAACTATTTTAGGAGGTAGAAAACAAAAAGGGAGGTGAGTTTTGGACATTCGGGGGGTAGACCCGTAAATTGCTAAGGGCGAAAGTATGCCTTCCGAGTAATGCTTCCCTGGACACAGCTGCTCAGACATCTTCATGGGAACTCCGTCTTGGTCTGAAGAAGGGGCTCCGGTAGGAGGATCCAAGATGTCGTTCCTATCAAATATATGCAGTCTTAGATTCACACACTGTATGTTACTTAAATTTCGAAATTATATATCTTCGAATAGTTGGGTTTTGTGTTTCTCTTTCTCCCTAGCTACAGTACCTATCTACTTAGGTTCGTGCCTATATAGCTATATTTGCATTTATATTAACTGAATTATGGGATATAATGCTTTGTGTCAAATTCAGTCTTAACATCAGATGTACTGAGATAAAAGGACATGTGTGCTTACTCGAAATTTAAAAATTCTTCATCTAATGTTTTGTTTGCTTCTGGATTATCTAAATTTGGATTGCGTACCAAATTCCATACAATTTCGTTTACCCACGTAGTTCCTGATTTGGGAAACGTAGCGATGAAAATATCAGTTGATTTCACCTGTTTGAATGTTTAGATATAAAACAATATAAAAAGTAATGGTTCAATATGAGACTAATAAATTCATTTTACATAATCAGAACTTATTCATTTACACAAGCCTTTAAAATTAAAATCCAAATAATATTTGACAGATTTCTTGTTGAATTGTGTGGAATGATGACAAATTCTCTCGGATAAACAATAACCAAAGCATTATTTATATAAATTATAAGGACTAGTTCCATGTACTTGGTCAATGAAGTACAAAATAGGTATTAGGGTGTGTCAATTTTGGGGGTGAAATGACTAAATTGAAAATCATGTGATTTGGTAGCAATTTAATGTAATCATTTGGCATACAAAATAATATCCTTGCTTCAAAAACAATAAAAAATAACTCATACCTACATCAATTTTAATTCAAAAATTCAATTTTCTGTAAATTCGTAACAAAATAACAAATGTGCGCAAACATCCTATCAACATTTAAAATGGCAATAAGATATCATTCAGAGTCTTTATTTGAAAGTAACCAATGCAGTCATGTCCTTTTTGCTGCGGTTCCTTTACATCAGCATTCGGCTGCTACTTGCGTTTTGATGTAGCCTTCTCGCTTTTCGTGACTGTAAACTTGACTAGCTGCTTCTGTGACCATTTTCACACATCTCTCCACACTCTGAGTGTGAGAAGGCCACTTTGGCACTTGCATTGGGGCCTCTTTAAGTTGTGTTAAATCTTTGTTTGTTATACATGTTGTCAGTGGTGGCTCCAAAACTTCCGAACTCAAGTTAACTAATTCTGACAATTTCGTGGCATTGAGGTTTATCGGAGATACCTTCCTTGTCTGAACAGAGCAGTCTCCCAGCTGGTCATCATCTAGTGATGTTCCTCTAAGCTTTAGAATGATTTCCACAGCCTCAGTTCGCTCTTTGGTACATTGGCTGCAGAGTATTGCTTGCAAAACTGCTTCTGGCCTAGCATACCAAGCGGACCTTCTCACCACAGGTAACACGATGTCCACCACTACTTTCCTTTGGGTTCTCAGTAGCTGTAATTGAAACAAGATGTGGTTGGGCCCCTCCATCTACATTGGATTAAGTTTTACATTGAACCAGTGAGGAAGGTAAAACCCAATAATAAATTCAACAATCAACATCAAATTCTTTAGCATTTTGCCCTTCAGTGCATGTTTGGAACCCAAATCCTGCAGAAACGAATCGCTGTAGTTATGTAACCAACGACTGTGACTTACGGGTCCAATCTCCAAGAGAGCCAGATTTTGAGGCAACTCTCCTGATCTGATTGCTTGAACAATACGATAAGCGTAAGATTGATCCGTGCTGAGGTCTTTGATAACTTCTTCAGACAACACTGGAAGGGGAGGGCCTACTTCGACCTTTGGAAATTTTGTATTTATTTCTAATTCCGTTGCTTCATCTAGCATGTTGCCAAGGGGGCCTGACCACTTGTTGTTGCTCTTTGTAGGACCATCAAGTTCCTGGATGAGACGACGAAGAGGTAGTTCCCCTGTGTGCAAATCACATACAATCCAAACAAGCCTTCTTCCAAGTTTTTCTCTAAATGCGTCATAACACCGCCCTGCCATCCAGTGTTCACCGCAGTTGAGTCTCCACCAACGGCCTGCAGTGAACTGTCAAGTTTTCTTTCTTGAAGCCAACATATTATTTGATCAGCAATTGTCTCTGCATGTTTCTTGCCTTCTACTTCTGCTTCAGGAACAAAGTGAAACAAATAGCGGCCACCAGGTTCGGAACACACAGAGTAGTGTTCTTCTTTGATGAGACCGGGAAACTTTCTGTCCATTCCCTCTACCTCTAGGAGAACTTTCGTCATCTCTTCCTCCATCAAACAAAAGGCAAGAGAGACCTTCCTCCTTCAAATCTTTTTCATGCTGATCAGATATTTCCTTCATTATTTTTTCTTGTGCTCTTCTTATCTTATTATGATCTATCACTAAGGATGTATCCTCTCGGCTGATGAGGCCTGCATCTATCCAAGCGGCAGTGGCAATCTCTGCAGTCTCTCGTAGCCCCGTATGGTGGCGAATACTGGCAAGGGCAATGTTTGAGATGTCTTTAGTGTTGTATTTCATTCTCTTCGGCGAAGGTTCAGATGGCATTTTGGAGCTATCATCTGATGTTGCTTCTTTCTGTTCATCTGAAGAGCTTTCAAAGAAGTGAGAAACCTCTTGATAGAGCTCTTCATCTCTTTGGGTGGCTTCTTCACTCTTCTTTTTCTTCCTTTCTTCCCTCTCTCGGATTTTCTCTTTTTTCTTAGCAATAACAATCTGTTTTTTGGTTTCTGAATAATCTGCCGAACCAATCTGCATACTTCCTTGGCCTCCTGCCTTTGTTCTCTACGCCTTTATGAAAGCCAGCTCCAAAACAGGGATCTTCTCACGAGGACAACGACAATCACTGTGAGGGTGAGGTTCTCTTCTGCATGAGGGAGAACAATTGGCTTCAGAACACAACTCTATGGGACACTGGCAGTTAAAAATGTCAAGAAGAGTATCAAGTGTGTGCAGAAATTTATTTTTCTTTGCTAGTTTTCCTTTACCAAGTGATGTCTCAACTGCTTTGTGCCACAGCTTTGTTAATTTTAGCTCAATAGTTCTATACTGATTGAGTACAGGTGGTTTGAATAACACATTAGCTTTTTTCCACTGATGCAGAAGAGGGGGAATCATGTCCCTTATGAGCTCTTTCTCTGTGTAGTTCCTGCTATCCTTTGTATTTTGTTCACGAAGGAGTAACCCTAGTTTCAGCATGTCTCGCACTGTTGGTAGTTCTGATACGGGAAGCTCCTTGCCTGTACCGACTAACAGGCTCAAGTGGCATGACGACTGACCTCTTGTCTTCAATTTTGGCATCTTAGGAATATCTGAAAAGAAAGAAAATATTTAAGTATTTTATATCAATTACGATGCTTCAAAGTTTAGTCATTCGATGTTCTAAAATTCAATAAAAAAATATTTCATGGGATTACAACATAATTAGACAGAAGAATATGATAATAAATAATTGTAATAATCAATAATCCATACTTACAGTTAAACTGTAGTATTCGTCTAGTAGAATAACTATGAAGTAGGTACAAGAGCAATAACAGCAAACCACAGTCTATGACATCTAAGAGGCAACTGAGGACTGAGAGTGAGGGACAGTTCTATTCATGTTGACTTGTACAGTGTACAACAACTATATGACCTTGAAAACACTCCATATGCGATCAGTGGGATAATTCTGTGACAGATGAATAGTTAATCAATTTATGTCCTATTATTTAGTAAAAGAGTCAATTTCTGAAACTTTAAGGTAAAATTGATGTAGGTAAGGGTTATTTTATTTCATTTTGGTTGGCCAACTTCAAGTTTTGACATGAAAAGAGACTATATTTTCACTACCAAAATTGATTTGAAAAAAGTTGACAAAATTGACACACCCTAATGGGTATGCAGTAGAAGTGTCCGTCGCAGGAAGCGATCCTCCACTTTTGATGTTTAATGGAGAGCGATTGAGCCAGTAATCTGATTTAACACATTTTGGGTTTGATTTTGAACATTGTGCAGTGCAGCATATCAGCCTAATTGTATGTTTAATATCTTCAATGAGTGAGTGCTTTCAGATTCGAAGTTAGAATTTAGTTTCCTCCTACAGTAAGAACATGGAAAATATTGTAAGGAGTGAACTGAGGTGTGGAGAGTAATTACATATTCCACAGTTTAAAATAGTTAACACTTTCCGACCCAACAGGTTCATATATGCTCATAATAGTGCTCTGCACATAAATCGTAAGATTTTCCCATTGACTCTATTTGAAGCAAAGCATTACTTATCCTGGAACTTAACTAGTGGGTTGGCAGCGCTGAACGACGTTGTGTGGCTTATTACAGCTTTATTTGTGAACGAGGTAGCGTTGGTTTGACAGGAACAGCGTAATCGCTATACAAAATGTTATTCTTCAAGGTACATACAATTCTATTGTGTCAGAAACAAATGTCGTACAAATGATGTCTAGTGTTATGGCTGCAGAAATAGATTTACAGATCTACAGAAGCTAAGGCTAACAAAGACCCTAAGATCCACTCTAAGGTTAGCCCGAGAGAAAGGAAAGAGTAGGGGGTTAAGAGAAGAGAATAAGGGGTTAATTAAGTAGCAACACCTATCACTCGTGGGTTAACATTCATTCAGAAAAAGAGTAAAAAGACTCACCATCATCATCCGCCGGCTACTGCCGACAAGTCAGAAAAATAGTCGGAGAGAATAGGAAAGATTGCAGAACGGTCCTCTACTCCATTGGGAGGTACAGCCCACTCTGCCGGAAAGGGGAGAAAGATGAAAAGAAGTAAAATAAGAACGCCTACAAACCATACAATACATTCTTAACTCAAGACCAACACATTCTTAACTCAAAGCAAAACATTCTTCCAGCTGTTGCAGACCGATCCTCCACTCCATAGGGAGGTAAAGGATGCAGCTCACTAGGCTGGAAAGGCATGAAAGACGAAAAGAAGTAAAATAAGAACCCATTACAAACCATGCAACACATTCTTAACTCAAACACTATCATACCATGCAAACTATAGACACGCAATAAAGAGAGTTACAGACATGCAAATAAGGAGAGAAGAAGAAAAAAAGTATAAAGAATAACCAAAAAGTGGGTTAATTTACTCAACAAGCTACAACTAAGTTCGTGTTAGTCTAATTTTTTTTTTTTTGCTGGCATATCACACGCTGGCATGTCACAAGCTGGCATTAGAAGTCAACAGACTCATCCCCGAATACCACCCCCAGAGCTCCTGTTGCCAATTGTTTTTTTTATTTTAAGCATTAATATTTTAAAAATGCCTATCTAGACGGTTTTTAAACACATTAACGCTGGTAGAGTTCACGACGAGCGCGGGAAGATTATTCCATTTATCATTTACTTTAAAAGTAAAGAAGTTTTTAGCGATATTAGTAATGAAACGTCTGCCACGCAACTTAAACTCGATAATAGCAATACTCGTAATAACGGAAGTGAACAATTTGTCAAAATTTACGTTATCGATGTTAATAACGATTTTGAAAACTTCAATAAGCTCCCCCCTTAATCTCCTAGTTTCGAGTGAATGCAAGTCTAACTCTTTAATCCTATCTTCATAAGGCTTGTTGCGCAATGACGGAATTAGTTTCGTGACACGAAGCTGAACCCTTTCTAACCTATCAATATCCTCACGCAAATACGGGCTCCAAAACTGAACGGCATATTCTAAATGAGGACTGACTAGGGACTTGTAAAGGGGCAATATAATATTCTTCGATTTAAATTCGAAATTACCGCTATGAAGCCTAACATCCTATTAGCTTTTGCGCAAGACTCCAGGCACTGGTTCCTAAATTTTAAATCCTTAGATACACGTACACCTAAATCTACTTCCTCGTCAACACTCACTAACTATCATCCATCGTGTACTTGTAATTATTGTTACGAGAACCATCTTTGCAAAACTTTACATTTGTCTACGTTAAATTGCATCTGCCACTTATCCGTCCACTCCATAATCCTATTTACATCGTCTTGGAGCCTATTTCTATCGTCCTCGTTAACAACCTTACCGCCTATTTTAGTATCGTCCGCGAATTTTGACACGTTATTAGTCAATCCTACATCTATGTCGTTAATGTAAATTACGAATAGCAATGGGTCTAACACTGAACCCTGTGGGACACCGCTACCTACATCCAACCACCCCGATTCACTACCATTAACAACGACTCTCTGTCTCCTAGCACGAAGCCATTCCTCTAACCAGTTAGCTACCTGACCGCGTATACCGTGCGCTTTAACCTTCGCAATTAATCTTCTATGCGGAACTGTATCGAACGCCTTTTTAAAATCTAAATAAATAACGTCAGCCGCTCTATGCCTATCGTATTCGCGCACTATTTCGTTATAAAATTCTAATAAATTAGTTAAACAAGATCTATGGCGTCGAAACCCATGCTGACTACTATTAATCAAATCTCGACTTTCTAAGTGATCGATGATACGATCCCTAACTACAGATTCCAGAAGTTTACCGACAATTGACGTTAAGCTAATAGGCCTATAATGGCTAGCTACTGTGCGGTCGCCTTTTTTAAAAATGGGCGTGACGTTAGCTAATTTGAAGTCTTCAGGAATAATCCCCGCTTCGAGTGACTGATTAAAAATCTTCGTTAAGGGGCCTGGGATAAAGAGCGTCAGAGCCTGGAGCCTTGCTAACTTTTCGCCTATCGATATAATGCGCAATCTCACCCTCGGAAACAGTTATTTCATCCAAAATACAGTAGTCTCGCTACTAAATGGAACGATATCGTCCACGTCGGGGACATTATTTACGTCGTGTACGATAAAAACTGTTGCAAAAAAGTTATTGAAAATACCCGCCATCGCCTGAGCGTCAGAAGCCAAAGCGCCGTTAACATCCACTAGAGGACCTATGTTATCTTTTATCGGCTTACGATTATTGACGTATTCAAAAAACGTTTTTGGATTATGTTTACTATCCGCAGCTATAAGTATCTCTAAATTACGCTTAGCATTGTAACTCATCTTTTAAAGTGACGTGTAAGCTCGATATATCTATTAAAGTTAGCTGCCGTGCTATTGTGCTTATTAAGTCTCAGTGATGTAGTCGAGACCACCAAGTCCGAGACTGAGACCGAGACCTGTCCTGTGAGACCAAGATCGAGACCGAGATCAAAGGTTCGAGATCGAGATCTACCTTCCGAGATCGAGACCCTTAAAATTCGAGACCGAGATCGAGATCGAGACCAAGCTCATGCCCTTTCAATTTGTTTTACACTACAATGGAAATGTGAAGGGTTGTCGAGTTATTCTATGCTTTATTCAATTTATCGGTACTGTTTTCTTTATGCTGTATTTCTTGCATTATTTTTGTGTGAAGCATTTTATTTTTTCAAATACATATTGGATGGGACGATAATCGTTTTTATCACGCCACAGAGGTTGACACGCCTTTTGGGAACACTAAGTGGCCTTATAATATATACTTATATATATAATATACTATATAATTCTCTATTTAGTGTTTCCATTTTCAATAAAATTAATCTGACGGGGGCGGGGGGGGGGGTTGTAGCGCTAACCTAAAAAAATCCAGACCCATACACCCCCGCAAGACAAACGTGGCAACTCAAAACAGGATGACTGATTAGTGAATACCTAGAGTCCCTTACTTTTACAAACTTTCAAAAACATTCTGAATTGTGTCTGTTCAACCAAGCCACCATCATGAGTATGCCAATAACATGTATTTTTCATTACGGTCTCGAGAGGTCTCGAAAGGTCTCGGGGAGAAAAACCGAGACCGCGTGTGTCGAGACCGAGATCGAGACCGAGATCTAAATAGCGGAGACCGAGATCGAGATCGAGATCTGCAAATTGGGTCTCGAGATCGGTCTCGAGACCGAGACCGGTCTCGAGACCTACATCACTGTTAAGTCTATACGCTCTGTTACGCTCGTTTAGGAACTCGCCTATTTCCCTAGTCCACCACTTGGGCCTACCATGATTTCTAGCGCGCCTGGGACTACGAGGCATAAACTCCCTTTCAATATTCATAAAACTTTCTTTAAACGTCTCCCAATGCAAATTTGTATCATTACCCATAAATAAGTTATCCCAGTCCACTACTCTCATCCTATCTGCAAAAATATCAAAATTGGCCCTACGTAAAACAGGGACTTCTATTACGTTACTATCCTTAGTGTCTTCTATCAATAACTTAAACCTAATAATTTGATGATCGCTACATCCTAAACTCTCGCCTACTTCTAAACCTTCGACTATATTCTCGCCGTTCGTCATCACCAAATCTAAAATATTGTCACCGCGCTTTGGTTCGGTAACCATCTGTCGTAAAAAATTATCTTCCATGAACTCAATCAATCTCAAACCCTCCTTATTACCAGTAAAAGTCTCGTAATTAACATTAGGGCAGTTAAAGTCTCCGACAATTATACTATTCCGATTGTCATTAAAGTTACCAAGAAGTGAGTAAAATCTAGTATCGGTATCGAGGGGTTGAACGGGAGGGAGGTCTGTAAACAACAGAATTAAAACTAATACTACGCGCCCTAACTTCAACGCATATCGCATTAATTGCTGCCGGAAAATCTATCTTAACCTCGATAGCCCTAAGGGAATTACGAAAGTACAGCAAAACGCCGCCACCAATCCTATGTAACCTATCATTAGTAAAGAGTTTAAAACCCGGTATATCAAGTTCCCCCAACAAGTCCCGAGTCACGGTATTTCATTAAAATGCACCCCCATCTTTTATAAAATGGCTAGGATCACTGAATTCTGAGCACAGATTTACGAAGGGTACATTTTCCTCAGCACAAATCTCTTCTAATTTAGTATTAAAAAATATCGTTTTATACGTAATCCTGAGACCCAAACCGTGCCTAGGGATAATACCTAGAACTAAAGACCTATCTGACCACGCCTTTAGGGACCTAATTAACCCCCTATATCTCTTCAAAAGGTCAGGCACTCTCGTTTCGGGCCTATACGAGTTGTTGCCCCCTACCATCGTCACCAACATCTAGTGACGGGAGGCAACGTCAATCCTATCCACTTCGTCTCTAACTCTGTCAACCCTGGCCCCTGGGAGACAGACCCTCCTCCTCTTGGTTGAATGCCGTTCAACGAACTCTGTGTCCATATGGCACACTAAAGAGTCCCCAATTAAAATATGATAGTTTCCCTCTCATTCACGTCCCTTTCCAAATGGGCGAAATGGTTCGAAACCTCGATAAGGGGGATTCCTATCACCAACGTACGCGGCCTAGCTCCACCCTTAACTTCTCTAAATCCCTCCCCATCTACTAATCTCGGACCAACCTTAACCTCTTCCTCAACTCTATCCAACCGTAGCCCTACCCTTGCCCTCATCAAGCGTTGCAAGTCTTTCCGTTACCTCACGTACATAAAACGCAAACTGATCTCTCGGTAATCGCCACAGGACCGCCGTTATAATCTTTAAAATTCAAATAACACCGGTTTACCCCACACCTAACACACGCCGCTTTCTGCAACGGCATCGCGCAGTTAAAATTAGTTTATAACCGTCACAAGTTTAAGTTAAATTAAGCCGGCATGCGATGAAAATTTCTAAATCGCTAAAAACCACTAATATTCAGTTACTCAACCAGGAACGGAGCAAGAGTGTCACGGGCCCCGGGACAAAACTTATTTCCGGGCCCCCTAACAAAATTTTTATTATACATTTATATTGCTTTTCTTTGTATTATTTATTTACCATATATTTAAGAATTATGATACTACTTGTACGCATGGAAGCATAGAAGGCAAAACATTATGCAAAATATTGAGCTTTAAAAAGGATACCGTGAAATAAAAGTTTACTTACGACAACATCAGAACTTAACTTTTCTTGCCTTTCTTTCAGCAAATTCATTAATTAAATACCCCAAGTTAATATTTCGGTAAATATTTGGCTGGACACAGGGGCTACATTTTTTATCAAAATTACATTTTTCTAGTGTAGTTTTCTCTGCTTTGTTCGAATCTGATACCCATTTCTTGTGCAAATGAATAGAAACTATTTTTTTTCCATTCCAAAATACGGAGTGTTTCTACTCATTTGCACAAGAAATGTGTGTCAAATTCCAACAAAGCAGAGAAAACTACACCAGGAAAATGTAATTCTGATAAAAAAGTAGCCAACCTAACTAAATTAACTAACCTAACCAACCTAACCTAACCTAACCACAGAGCACATCAAAATACACTAGAAAAATGGGTTAATATTTGGCTAGACACAGGGGCTAACGAGAAATGAGAGGTTGTGTTTCACTAGCACTATTTTTCATGCTCGTTACGATGGTACCAATCATTTTTTGTGGAAATGCAAGATTATAGAAAAAGTTACAAGTTACATTTTTATAGTGAATATTTCCTGTTTTGGCTATAATGTACTTTTTTTCATAAAATATTTTCCTGATTGGGCTATTTTTTTCGCTACTCTGCGACTTAATTAGTTGGTTGGTTTTTGTTCTATTTTTTTTTTCTAATTGGATTCAGTTTGGTCGTGTTTGTGATAGAATTATGACGTGCTGTTCGTGTGGTTTCTGACTTTGAGAACTTGATTCTTCATGTGCCCTAGATGAAGAGAAAGCATTGGATGTTTTTATCAATTACGGCGTTATTCTCTCATCCTTAACTTGCCCGAAATGTGACAGTGAGTGCCTAATACGAAAAGATCAGAAGATATTTAGGTGAAATAACCAATATTAACCTGTTAGGCCAATTGAATGCCCGGTTAGGCCAACTGAATACCCGGTTAGGCCAACTGAATGCCCGGTTAGGTCAACTGAATGCCCGGTTAGGTCAGCTGTACACCCTTGATGATTGGTTAGGTTAAGTAATGATAATTTCATTAGTTTAAACGAAAATGACGAAAACGAAAATAACATGGCCCGAAGTTGGAATAAAAAATACATTTTTCTAGTGTATTTTGGTGTGCTCTGTTGAAATATAACCTTCATTTCCTGTGCAAATATGACGAAATATGACTCCAAAATAATGTAAACAAATTCTTATTTCATTACATTTGCACAGGTTGGTTAGGTTAGGTTAGGTTAGTTAATTTAGTTAGGTTAGCTAGTTTTGGTAATTGTATACAATATCCCCCTCACCTCAGTTTCTAATAAAAATTATTGCAATGCGTAGAAAATAATAAGTAAAACCTTTCCTTTAAGTAAACATTTTTTCGGTCGATCAAATTTAGGGAGATATTTAATTAACGATATCCATTTGCCGTGACGTTTTTCTGATTGGGCTATTTTTTCGCTACTCTGCGACTTAATTAGTTGGTTGGTTTCTGTTCTGGCTATTTTTTTTTTCTAATTGGATTCAGTTTGGGTAATACCTCAGTTTGGTCGTGTTTGTGATAGAATTATGACGTGCTGTTCGTGTGGTTTCGACTTTGAGAACTTGATTCGTCATGTGCCCAAGATAAAGACTAAAAAAGTGCATAACTTAACATGTTATTACATTATCATTTGTATAATTTATGTCTCGAGGGTATGGGGGCGGAGCCCTCGTAAAGATCAATCATCACAAATTGATCGGTATAGGGTTCACTTTGTGATGCGTGATCTTTACGGGGGCTCCGCCCCCGTACTCCCGAGACCTAAATTATACAAATGATAATGTAATAACATGTTAAGTTATGCACTTTTTTAGTCAAAAATACACTTTTCTAGTATACATTTTTCTAGGTTAGGTAAGGTTAGGTTAGGTTAGATTAGATTAGGCTAGGTTAGGTTGGTTTCAGAAAATAAATAAAGTAATTACATGCTATAAATAAAGGTTTTACATCGATTGTGAAGTCAATTTCATAAAATTGAGGTGAGGGGGATGTTGTATACAATTACCTAGTTTTTTATCAGAATTACATTTTCCTGGTGTAGTTTTCTCTGCTTTGTTGGAATTTGACACACATTTCTTGTGCAAATGAGTAGAAACACTCCGTATTTTGGAATGGAAAAAAAAATAGGGTGCTACTATAGCGTGATTCCTACCTCGATTCGGCGGTCTACCTTTTAATTATAGCTTCTTACCTTGTTTACTAATTGCTTGTTTACATTCCAATGTCCATCGCCCTTGACGATTGGTTAGGTTTAGTCATGATATTTTAGTTAGTTTTAATGAAAATATCGTGACTAAACCTAACCAATCGTAGGTAGACCACATACTATAGTAGCACCGAAACTATTTTTTAAATAAATAAAATTGAATAATAAATAGCATTTTATATTTATTATATTTTCATTTATACCTTGGCTAGGAATCACACTCTACAGTACTGTAGTTTCGAACCAAAACGGGTAGGAATCACCCTATAGTATCGAAGTCACCGGTAGGAATCACGCTATAGTAGCACCAAAAATAGGGTAACGGTTCAGAATAGGGGCGCCACCTCAATTTTTGTTTTTTCCACCAAAACATGCTAAAACCATTGGTTTCCTGTTGTTTAGGATGAATGTGACCATCGCCATTACAGTAAATTATTGCTTGAAGTGATTTCCCCCCCCAACCCCTCCTACAATCTGGGGAGACCACCGTGGGAACCGGGGGTTTTGGGTGGGGGAACACAGCACAAGCAATAATTTATTGTAATAGCGATGGTTAGATTTATCCTAAACAACAGGAAACCAATTGTTTTAGCATGTTTTGGAGGAAAAAACAAAAATTGAGGTGGCCCTTATTCTGAACCGTTACCATAAAAAGTAACTAGGTTTAAATATAAAACCCTATACCGATCAATTTGTGATGCGTGATCTTTAGAGGGGCTCTGCCCCCGTACCTCCGAGACCTAAATTATACAAATGATAATGTAATAACATATTCATGTTAGGGTTAGCGTAACAATTACCAAAAATACTAGCGTCACCGCAGATCCGTCACAGACCGAAGCCATTTTCAAACTGAAGTGAATGAACGATAGTAGGGTTGCCAACTCAAAATTTCCTAGATTCATACCCAAAAAGCACTAAAAAGCACTGAAGTAGCTATATATATTTTTTCGTAATTTTCTAACTTCGTTTTTTTTACTATGCGACACATTCAATCAACGTATTTTAATGAGAGAAACAACTTTGTCTCTATGGTATTTTTCGAAATTTTGCTTAATTAAGTGGCGCCCGTATTCTGAACCATTATCAAAAATAGTTTATATTCATTTGCACAAGAAATGGGTATCAGATTCGAACAAAGCAAAGAAAACTACACTAGGAAAATGTAATTAGGATAAAAAATGCAGCCCCTGTGTCCAACCAAATATTTACCGAAAAATGTATTTTTTATTTGAACTTCATTCGTTTTCGTCATTTTCGTTTAAACTAACGAAAATACCATTACTTAACCTAACCAATCATCAAGGGTGTACAGTTGACCTAACCGGGCATTCAGTTGGCCTAACCGGGTATTGAATTGGCCTAACCGGGCATTCAGTTGGCCTAACAGGTTAATATTGGTTATTTCACCTAAATATCTTCTGATCTTTTCGTATTAGGCACTCACTGTCACATTTCGGGCAAGTTAAGGATGAGAGAATAACGCCGTAATTGATAAAAACATCCAATGCTTTCTCTTCATCTAGGGCACATGACGAATCAAGTTCTCAAAGTCAGAAACCACACGAACAGCACGTCATAATTCTATCACAAACACGACCAAACTGAATCCAATTAGAAAAAAAAATAGACAGAACAGAAACCAACCAACTAATTAAGTCGCAGAGTAGCAAAAAAATAGCCCAATCAGGAAAAATGTTTTATGAAAAAAAGTACATTATAGCCAAAACAGGAAATATTCACTATAAAAATGTAACTTGTAATTTTTTCTATAATCTTGCATTTCCACAAAAAATGATTAGTACCATCGTAAAGAGCATGAAAAATAGTGCTAATGAAACACAACCTCTCATTTCTCGTTAGCCCCTGTGTCCAGCCAAATATTAACCAATATTTCTAGCTTTCTTGTTTTCAATTGATATAATTGAGAGTCCACTTAATCTTTTTTCATTCATAGAATTTCGAAGATAGTTCTTTATTAGTTTAAATTTTGAAAACGATCTCTCTGCACTTGAAACTGTCACAGGAATTGTGAGGAAAAATGTTATGGCAGTCACAACTTCGGGAAAACCTGAGCACAAAGTACTGTTGTCTTTAATTAAAAATGAATATACTGTAGCTCATGGACTGTCGTCATTTATTCAATGTCTGTTTTTAAGCACATTCGAAAAGAGAGTAATTGACTTGGAAATCCAGAGGAAATATCATTTTTATATTTATTTACTAGCTTTGTTGCTCTCTCAAATAACTTCTCATCACTTGTTGAAACGACCCGGGCCCCGGGGCACTGCCCCGCCTGCCGCCCCTAGCTAGCTCCGCCCCTGTACTTAACTATAACAATGTGAATATAAACACAAGTATATAAAATTCAAAACTTTCCAAAAGTAAAATTATTAGCAATATGCAAAACTAGAAGCAATATCAGAGAGCTCAGGAAATGCGTCCGTTCAGTACAGTTTGGCTGATGATTCCACTCGACTCGATCAAGTCACACTCTCAACTCGATCAAGTCACACTCCAACTCGATCACACTCCAACTCGATCACACTCCAACTCGATCAAGGGTTCATTTAGAGTCATTCAGAGTCATGGCGAATTTATCACAAAACCGGAAAAACTTTTACTTCGTTTTTGTAGAAACACATTTAATGCTTTCATGTGTTACATCGAGTTTCAAAGAGTTAAAGATCGAACTGTACATAAAATATAAACCGCACATCATTCATCATTCACGAAGTAACACCCCGAAAAAAGTCAAAACAGAAAACGGAAAGAAACTATTGTATCCAAATAAAAGGCATTTAAATTTTAAATCAAACGTTATAAACTCACTTCAAAATTATAAATGAGATCTGAGTACTTGTTAAAATTGGTTGGCACGATCCAGTTTCCGGGCTGGAGCCTCATCAGGCCGTCGGTCTGCGGAAAGTACTTCTTTTTCAGGAGTTCTTCATCATCTTCGAGTTTATGGATCGTGTGACCACTTGGAACTTTTTCCGCCATTTTATTTCGAAACTTCAACCCAAAAAAACAGTCTGAAGAGAATCTGAAAATAAATTATTTATATATATATATATATATATATATATATATATATATATATATATATATATATATATACAGGGTGTCCCATAAGTCCGGCATCATAGGAGAAATTCATATTTTTCGATTTCTACAAACTATAATTCCTATTTTTCTCTTTCTACAGGCCATAATGTCTATGCTCGGGATATCAATTTCCCGTCCACTATTCTGTTCAGTGACGAGGCTGTTTTTTATGGAAATGGTGAAGTAAATCGACAGAACACCCGCTACTGGTCTCAAAACAACCCTCACTGGTATACCTCTTCAAAGGAACAAGGTGCATCTCGGGTGATGGTATGGTGTGGCATTTGGAAGGATCGCATCATAGGCCCCCTCTTTTTCGATGAACATGTCACTGGAGGCACCTACCTACGTTTGCTCAAGGAAGAAGCATTTCCAAGTGTCTTGAACGAAGAAAGAAATTTCCCAACATGGTTCCAGCAAGACGGCGCTCCTGCACATTACAGCACCCAAGTAAAGGAATACCTGTACCAACAATTTCCTGGTCATTGGATAGGACGTCGAGGGCCTGTGCAATGGCCAGCTAGAAGCCCGGATCTCACGCCACTAGATTTTTATCTCTGGAGCCACTTGAAAGCGCTGGTATACGCAGAGAAAATTAGGAGTGTTGAACATTTGCGGCAGCGCATTATTGGGGCATGTAACACCATTACTCCTGACATCATTCACCGTGTGCTTGCTGACTAGGTATCACGTCTGAATTTGTTTACTGAAAACAATGGTGGACATATTGAGCACGTTCTGTAAATAAAAGCTTTTGTTTTGCCTTTTTTTATTATTTTTCCTATGATGGCGGACTTATGGGACACCCAGTATATTTTATGCAGGAAGGAGGGGGAAAGGGCGAACGCCCGCAAAAGTGCACCCCCTCCCACAGATAGAAGAAGAAGAAGAGCGAAACTCAAGGTTCAGGGTTTTGAGATGCCTAGAAATTAGATTGGAGGTCATAGACAGGGGGAAAGATGAATTAAGGAAGATTATTTCAGAGTTCACTGTTTGAATAGCTAAAAGGCTGGAAATACCAATTAACCCTTGCGTTAGATAGTTGGACAGAAAAGGAATGAGAAAGTGTGGAAAGTCTGGTGCTGCGTACTCTCCTTAAAGGAGGATGCATGCAGTTAGAGAGTTCAGAAGAGCAGTGACCGTTATAATAGCAATAGGAAAGACAGAGTGAGGCAACATTGCGGCCAAAAGAGAGGGATTGAAGACAGTGAGTAAGAGGTGAAGAATTAATATGACGAAAAGCCTTTGATTCCACCCGGTCAAGTACGGCTGTGTGCGTTGAGCCACCCCAAACATGAGAAGTATACTCCATACCAGGGCCGGACAAGACCCCTATACAGAGACAGCAACTAAGCGGGATTGAAGAAACTGCGAAGCCGCTACATCACACCTAATCTCTTGGAAGCTATTTCGGAAAGTGAGTATATGTGATCTTTCGAGGAAAGATCACGAGAAAAAGAAACCCCAAGAATGTTAAGGGAAGAGGAAGGATTGAGTTGTGTATTGTTGAAGATAAGGGGATAGTCGTGTGGAAGATTGTGACGAGTAGACAAATGGACGAACTTAGTTTTTGAGGCACTGAAAACCCCAAAGTTTTCTCTGCCCCAATCAGAGATAGCAGAAAGATCAGAGGTCAGGTGCCCCATAGCCGTACTACGCGAATCATGGAGTGACTGTTGCGAGGAACGCTTTGGGAAGAGGGTGGAGAAGTGAAGAGTGGAATCATCGATATAGGAGTGAATTAGAAGATCATTAATAAATAAAAGAAAAAGAATGGGTGACAGGACAGAACCATGATGAACAACACTGTTGATAGCTTTAGTAAATAAATCATGCCGAGTATTTCAAATCATTATATGCTCCTGAAGTTTACACATTAAAGTCATTAAGGTAGGTTGATTTTGGAACTGTGATCTTGGACTAGTCTAGATAGAAAGGTATTAATGTATAAAAAACGTTGCACCAACTCATATTTGTGAAAATGATTGTATTGTTTGAGGATTGTTAATTATTTTTAAGTTGTAAAATTGACGAATTTTGCGTAAAATCGCGCGCGCGGCATTCGCGCAATGTAAACAAACAAAATATCGGACCTTATTTCATCAAAATAATCAATTAAAATTCTGCTTTTTTAACAAAACGATGCTTGAAACTTATTGTAAATGCATTATAGATGTTTATTAGTGTATTATTTTGTATTTTTTAATGATATTTACCTATAAAATGTGTATTAAATTAAGTTATTTTATGATGCGTTCATTTAATTGTGTTTATTTTAAGATATTTCATAAAAATGGGTAAAAAACGGAAGTCTGCAGTGTTAACTCGAAGTGATAGTGCCAAAAAATTCAGTGGCCAGCCTTCCCCTTTGGATAAAACAGAGCCTCCTACCCTCCGCCAAGTTATTCAGTACAGTTATTTCCTCCAAAACAGCCACCCGGACTTGAAAGACTATGATATTGCTAAAATGATAGCAAAGGATGTGATTGAGATCTGGCAGGCAGTGAACCCGCGGCTGCCCCTGTATGAGGAATATTATGTAGTGAAATTGGTGGATAAAGTGTGCTTCAAGAAAGCAAAAGAGATAAACAGGAAATCTCTTTCTACAGTCCAGGAGCAGAATCTGGAGGAAAAGCTGGATAAACTTTTTGACATTTCTGCTTGCACCTGTAAGCTACCTGTTCGTCCCTGTGATGACAATGCTGTGAAGTGCAAGAAAGAAAATTGTCAAACACAGCACATAATCTGCACTTGTCCTCCCAGTAAGAAGGTAATGCTATTATTTTTTTAACTTTTAACTGGCCTAACTTAGTGCGATTAGGTGCCTTTTAAATGGAAGGAAATTCAATGCTTGTAATTGAAAAATATCCGCATTTTCCTCCTGTAATCTTCCTTCCCCCCCCCCCCCCCTGGTAATAGAAATTAATAATCAATTTTTTTTCAGGATTTTATCTCTTATTTTAGATCCGCTATTTAATATACTTTAATATTTCAGGTTCCAGTAGAGGAGAGGGAATACTTGAGAGATCAGAGGGCCAAAATAGGACCCAAGGGCTCTTTCCAGCTGGGATCTGTGGATAAAGCTGCTGTGAAGAGAGACCAGAGGGCTGCAGCTGAAGCAGAAAGATTACAGAGCCAGATTCAACAGCAGCAGGAAGTGGATTTGGCCACTTTTGCCTCCACACCTTCACAAGATATTTCTTTTGAATCCAGCTCAGGAGAATCAGGAGAGGTAATATATTTTTTTTCTTATATCTTATCCCATTTTTACCCAAATTTATCCCTACTTTTTGTCCCTATTTCCCCCTTTTTTCCCCCATTTTCGCTTTAGTAATTTATTCTTTTTTTCGCCCATTTTCGCCGACTTTTTACCTGAATTTTTACCCATTTTCCCCCCTATTTTCCCACTTTTTCCCCCATTTTCGTTTAAGTAATTTATTCTTATTTCCGCCCATTTTCGTCGATTTTTACCCATATTTTTCCCTACTTTTTCCCCTATTTTCCCCCATTTTCGCTTTAGTAATTTATTTTTTATTTTCATTTCAGCCATCTGGTGGTGAAGCTGAAGAGTTCAAGCCAAGGAGGCACCCAAGTGGAGGTTACAGCTTTTTGAAAACCCCCAGATATGCCATGGAACTGATCAGGGGTGATGTTTCTTCCAATCTTGGGGCAAGTCTTGCTAATGCCTTCCTCCTGGACTTACAAGCTATGGACCTGCTTAAGCCTGGCCTTGATGTGAAACAGATAATAGTTGATAAATCGAAAATGGACAGGGAAAAAGCTAGAATGAAAGTGAAAAGTGATGAAAAGCACAATGAGGGTCTGGAAAAGTTAGTCTGTATTGGGGTTGATGGGAAAGTTGACAAGGACACTTTGCTGTACAGAGAAGTTAAGGATGAAAATGGGGAGACTAAGCTGAAGAAAGGAAAGGGACAAGAGCACCATTTGACTTTCACAAAGGAGCCGGGAACTGAAAGTGGAACATATCTTACTCACAGAGTCATCCCAATTAAAGGTGCGACTGGAGTTCTTCTTGGTGAAGAAGTTGCTAGTGTCTTGGAGGAGTTTAACAGTGTTCATACCCTGAAAGCTGTCCTCCTTGACAACACAAATACAAACACTGGCTGGGAGGGAGGCCTTGTAACAGCTCTGGAAAATAAAATTGAGCGGAAATTGCACACCATTGGCTGTTCACTCCATCAGAATGAGCTTCCTTTCAGAGCTGTTTTCAAGCATCTTGATGGCAGTACCAAAAGTCCCACTGCTTTCACTGGTCCGCTGGGAAAACTCTGTGAAATTGACTACCAAGATCTGCCACAAGTGGAATTCACCAAACTCAGTGGCCCCCTGGATGACATGGAATTTGCTGAGGAGACACTGAATGATCTCAGTAGCGACCAGAGGCTTCTTTTGGAGTATGTGCTTGGAATTTCCAGGGGCAAAGTCAACCCAAGATTTGCTGCCTGGAAAATTGGACCATTAAACCATGCAAGATGGTTGACTTTGGCAATTAGATTGATGTGTCTGTGGACCAGAGGTGCTTACCCTCCAGAACTACAGGATAAGCTTTACCAGGCCATCAAGTTCATTGTGGAAGTGTATGCAGTCAGTTGGTTTGAGATCAAAAGGGACAGCAAGTTCCACAATCAGCAGCTGTACATCTTCAACATGATCCAGAGGATCAAGCAGCAGTCTGAAGAAATCCAGGGTGTTGCTTTCAAGAACCTGAAGTACAATGCTTTTGCCTTGCTGCCCGAGAATGTGCTGTACTCCATGATGAAGTCTGATGACTTGGAAGTGAGAGAAGCTGCTCTCAAGAAAATTCTGTCCATCAGGTAAGCATTTATTAATTTTAAAAAATGTGAAAAAAAAATTTGATTATGGGGATTTATTTAATAAAAAAAAGGCCCGAGTTCTATAAATCCCCATAATCGAATTTTTTTTCACATTTTCTTATCCCAATTCCCCCCCTCCCCTCTGATAATGGAAATAATCTTACCTTCTTTCTGAAAAAAAATTCGATTATGGGGATTTATAGAACTCGGGTTTTTTTTTTTTTTAATTTAAGTTAAATTAAATCAGCAATTCTGAGACTAATAGGGATTAAATCTTAAACTGGAATAAAAAATAAATTAATTATTATTCTTTCAGAAGTGGGAAGCCAGCCAAGAAGAGGCTGAAGAAGATCACAGCCATCAACATTGAAGCTACCCACTGGTCAGAACTAATCAACCTTTCTCAAAGTGGCATCTGTGAACCTGCTCTCACAGAAGACTTTTCTGACCAGGAGCTTCAAGAAGCATTGCTGAATGGCACCAAGCTGGAGCTGCCTGATCTGCCTTCACATTCTCAGAGTGTTGAAAGGGCCGTGAAGCTGACATCTGAAGCTTCCCATACTGTTTATGGACTCGAATCAAGGCACAAACACATTCTGGCCAAAGCCCTAAGCCGCCAAATGAGGCCTTCCTTTGCTTCTAAGGGCTCTTACAGTGAAAATTATGATGATCTTGGGATCTAAATGTGTCTATTTGACTCTGTACATGTTTGTTTTACTTTTTTTCAATAAAATTGTAACTTTTTTCAGGATTTTTTTATGAAAATAGCATGATTTTTTCGGCCGAAAATTGCGAAAATGCGGTATTTTTCGATACGATTTTTTGACGATTTTTGAAACGATTTCCTCAAAAAACGGTTAAAGATAGGGATCTGAAATATTTTGTCAGTTATTATCATATTAAGCCCTGACTATCTTGACTAGTCCAAAGTCGATATCTAAAAAAATGCGGAAAATCAACCTACCTTATTACACATTCTAAAGGGAGATTCAAAAATGTTAACACTTACATGAGAAAAAATTACAGATGTAATCAAATCAGTACCACCAGAGATATGCCTTAGGCCTCTGGAAGCAGTGTTTGACCGCTTTCATACATGCATAGATATATGTGGACAGCAAGTGGACACTGTATGAAGAACTGTTTGCATCACAAAAAAAGTTTACAAATAAATTGGAAATAAAAAATAAAACGCCAAAGTGTTAACGTTTTTTTTTAATCACCCTGTATATAACTTTGACAAAGAAAATTTTAAAAGAGCTGTGATAATTGTAAAATTAGAACTGGTTTCTTTGTTAATAATTGATTTAAGCTGGATCTAGAGTAATAATAAACAATTTGAGCTGTTTCATTAGCATTTTTAACACAATATATTGCTGTTAAAGCGTTTTATTTCTGTAAAGATAAATGATAATATTGTAAAATCCTGAACCGAATGCATACTTTATGGATCTTAGTTATTTTTTAACAAAAACAGTTTCAGTACTATTTAGTATTTATTTAAAAAATTAAAAAATAATGACAAACCGAACGACAGAATTTGTAAAAAGATGTAGTAGTGTAAACTGTAAAAATAATTTGGACACATATTTTCTGAAAAAAAACATGATACAAATGTAAAAAAAATAATTTAATGTACTTTATATTCATGTAATGTAGAGTAGGGTGTATCATGCTCATTAAAGCGCGAATTTCAAGATTGGCAGTAAGTATTCTTATGTAAAATTAAATTTTAGGAGGGGTTTGTTTTCTTGGACTTTTGCTAAAAATCATGTTTAATTGTTCAAAATTCCACTTTTTCGTTTTCTGGTTAAGTACAGAACAGCTCTGCAGGACATACACTGCAGTACAAATGTAACAGACCGGTTTCGTACCAAACAAAACCATTGTAACAGCTGTTATACGCTACCAGAGTTTCACTGTGATAATTTTCTATGTTTCAGATACAAAGCTTGGTGAAGATTGTGTAGCCACCATGGCTAAGCAAGGACGAATGTCCAGAAAAAGTTCTGGTTCAAAGCTGAGTGATCTGGTGGGTCCAGGCAAGCAGTTATTTCCCACAGAAGTTCCAACCTGGAGAGCTGTGTTTCAGAGAGGAATCCTCCTCCAGGAAAAGAAGATGCTTCTGGATGATATGAAGAGAGCTCAGTACCCTCTGCAAGATTTGGCTAAGGACTTGGCATCACTGGTACTGGCACAGTGGCGCAAAAGCAATGACAAGTTCACTCCTCCTGTGATCATTCAAGAGAGATCTATTGCCAGGAAGATTCTTGTCAGGTGGAATGAAATGATTGACCTAATGAATGGCTGAGTGAAGGTTGCAAAGAGGGAGAAGAGAGTATCTGAACTTGATACATTGTTTGACATAACAACCTGCAGACATGATATCACTCTCTATGGAACTGAAGCATCTGGCTGCTCTGGCTGTGCTGCTAGAGTTCATATCAACTGTGACTGTCCTCTGCCTCAGAAGATTCCAAAGCTAGAGCTAGAGTGGCTCCATTACCAGAGGATCAAAACCTCAGAAGTTTCTGGCTTCCGGATGGCATCTGTTGATGTGAAGGAAACAGTGAAGCAGGTGAAGGCTGCTAAGAGGAAGGAGGAAGAACAGAAGGCAGCTGAGAAGAGAAACAGAAAAGAGGAAGAAGAAAAGGAGCTACTGCTTAGAGCTGATGATGATGATGATGCTCCAGGCAGAGCAGCTCCTACTGCTGACACAAATTTTTCCAGTACTGCACCAGGCACAAGCTACAGTGTCAACACTGGCAAAGTCTCCACCTCTGCCAGGAGGAACTACATGGATATCTCAAACACTGCTGCGGCTGCAGTCAGGTTCAAGGTGGCAAACACTCCTGCAGCAGCCATTGCAACTGGTTTCTTGCAAGCTCTCATCAAAAGCTGGCCATCTATCTGCTGATAAGGTATATCTAGCTGTTGACAGGATGAAGGTGTGGAGGGGCAAGGAGTCTGTAATAGGTGCCTCGGTGGAGGCCTTGGAGAAAAGGACAGAGGGAGAGGAGATCAAGGGAATTTTCTTTGATGGAAAACAAAATAAGAAGACAAAGTCATGAGGTACAATGAAGAAACTGGCCGCTTCCATCCTGATATTACAACTGAAGAGCACTATAGTGTTATCTAGGAACCTGAGGGGAAGTATCTCTTCCATTGTGCACCAGAAGAACCTGAAGGAAATGAGAAACCTGCACTGAAGATAACTCAGGCTCTGTTTGAGTGGATTAGTGCTCATGGTGCTAAAGACACTATTGTGGTTCTTGGTGGTGACTCCACCAACACAAACACAGGACCTGATGGAGGAGCCATCACTCACTTGGAGAGACTGCTAGGTCACAAGTGTCACTGGCTGATATGGCAGTTGCATATTAATGAACTCAGCCTCAGTCAGGCACATGATCATCAAGCTTGATCGTCCCTACCCGCACAAGTCTGGGTTCAGTGGCCCAATAGGAAAACTTTTGGAAAAGATCAATGACATACCTGTCACCTTTAGCTTCAAGGCTCTGCCAGGAGAAGATATAATTGAACTGCCAGAAGACATTGTACAGAACCTTAGCACTGAACAGAAGAACTGCTACCTACTGATCAAAGCTCTCAAGACAGGAGATATGGGCAAAGAAGTTGCTGGTCTGAAGTGTGGCCCACTGAATCAGTCACGCTGGCTGACTACATGTGAGGCTCTGTTGATGCTGTGGATGAGGCAGCATGGTCTGAAGGGGGAGGTGTTGAGGAAGCTGGAGGTGCTGCTGAAGTTCTGCCTGGACTACTACTTCAAGATGTATTTTGAGATCAAGGTGAAGCACCACATGAGGTATGGACCTCACCATATTGTGACCGCTCTGAGACTGCTGAGAAGTCAGACCTCTGAAGTCAGGAACATAATCACTCATGTGATAATCGTGAAGCATATCATGCTCACAGTGAGAACCACCGTCTCTCTCTTGTGCAGTGAGGATGAGGAGGAGACGGCATGGGGAGTTCAGATGATCAAGAAGATCAGAGGTAAGTCTGAGTATTGAGACATGAGTCTGAGAACTCATAGAAACCCTAAACTGAACTTTGATGCCACTTCTCCAATTACTCTGATTAATTGGGATAAGGAGAAACTGTATGAGCCACTCTTCACTTGTAAGATGTCAAGAGGAGAAGTTGAGAACTTCTCAGTTCACACTCAAAGCTGCGAAAGAGCAGTCCAGGAAGTTTCAGCTGCAGCTCATGCAGTGTATGGACAAGAGAGAAGAGATGGTTTTGTTCGTGCTAGGATCGATCACAGAGCATTGTTGCCAGTTTTCAAGTCAAAGCAAGACATTATGAACGTTTTAGATCTCTACAAGACCTGCTAGACATACATATATATATATATATTATAATATATATATATATATATATATATTATATATAGTATATATATATATATATTTATCTATATATATTATATGTGTGTGTGTGTGTACATACATATATATATATATATATATATATATATATATATGTACATACTATATATATATTTATATGTGTGTGTACACAACACATATATATATATATATCTATATATACATCACATATATATATATTAATACATATATACATACATATATGCCATATATACATACGTATATACTATATATATATATATACACACACATATATATATATACATATATACATATATATATGTATACATATATGCACCAACACTGGTTTTTTTTTAAAGACACCTGAACGAAAACCACTTATTCAATTGACAACACTGGACACTCGATAAATCACGTCTGTTCACAAGGAAAGACTGATATAATATATATATATATATATATATATATATATATATATATATATATAATATAACAGGGCGTCCCAAAAAAATGTATACACACTTTAAATAATTATAAGGCAGTGTTTATTAAAATACATTTCATTTTCAAATGTAGTAGAATCTACAGACATTATTTATTGTTTTGTCAACGCCTGTTTTCAAACTGACGTCCGTTCTGGTCCGGCACTGCTGATAACGCGAAGCAATGGAATCGCAAACATCACGAAACATTTCGTTTGGTATTTGTGTGCATTCTCGTTCAATGGCTGCTCTCAATTCAGGGACTGTTGCAGGTTTTATAGCGTAGACTTTGTCTTTAAGTATCCCCATAAAAAAAGTCTAGTGGTGTGAGGTTCCGGTGAACGCGGAGGGTATTCTACGAAACCCTTTCGTCCAATCCACTCCACATCGTGCCAAGTACCACTCGCAATACTCCACTCTTCGGTCCGGATCATCTTCATTAATAGCATGGACTAATCTTGGAATGTAACTTTTCCATTGACAGCGCTTCAAATGCGTTGGACAGACGATTCTGAAATTCCTACCTCACACGACTCGCTTGCCGCAGAGATTTTCTTGGACTTTGGTGATACGTTTCCAGTACTCTTTCTTGCTTTGTGGGGCTTGTCGATGTCCGTGGTCTTCCGGAACGCTTCTTGTGGACATTCTGAACAGTTTCCATCGGCTTCAAACTTATCTCTAATTCGAGTGATGGTAAGTCGCGTTGGTGAATCTGTTTGAAACTCCCTCCTAAACTGTCTTTGCACTTCAACTGCGTTTTCACACTTCCAGTAGCATTTTAGAATGAATTTCCTTTGTTCAAAGCTTAGTCTGACTGCCATTATTAATTCTAATGGGTTTAACTTGGAAGAAAGAAACATCAATTGAGCTATCAGCTGTTAAAATGTGTATACATTTTTTGGGACGCCCTATATATATATATAAGCAAACAACCACAAGGAAAAGGAACACAAAGTCCGAGCGCTTTCGTGATATATTCACATTATCAGGAGGAACAGAAATAGACGGAGATTACAAGTAAATGAGTTAAATAGACAAGCAAAAAATTCACAATTGGCACCTCAAATTAAGGCCTTAAAGCCCTCTAAAGATTTTTTTCAAATTGATACATAATCTGTAGGCAGCTAAATAACTGAATATAAAAAATATATACTGTATAGATGAAATTAGACAAAAAGAAAACCAATACAGAGAACAAAAATTATTATAATGGTTATTACACTAATATTTAATTAAAAGGCAAGGCCTATTGTTAGTTCTATAGGATCTATTTCATATAAGGTATCCAAATGGCTTGTCTCCATTCTTAATCCTCTCCTTGGCACAATTTCACAATCACACATAAATAATAATGTAGACCTTGTGGAAAATTAAATAGTATCATGTCAATTACAATTTTAGATTGGTAAGCTTTGATGTTATCGCTTTATTTACAGAGTCCCGGTGGAGGATCTTTTGTGTTTCTTTTCGAAGAATTGGTTAAGCATAATTTGCCTTTACCTGTGGCCACAATTATAGAATTAATTAAGCTGTGCATAGTAGACTCAAAATTTTGTGTTCAATAATGAATATTTTAGACAGAAATTGGTATGGCGATGGGAAACCCTCTCTCCCCCATTTTGAGTAACTTATATATGGAGTTTTTTGAAAGTAAGTTATTAAGGAAGATTCTGCCAATTATGTTCCATGGTTTAGATATGTAGATGATGTGCTTTGTCTTTGGCCAGTGACTTTAAATCTCAATGAATTCCTACCCAAACTTATAATTTAATTCCCTCTATCAATTTTTACAGTTGAAATAGAAAAAAGATTCTTCGATCCCTTTTTTAGATGTTTTAATATATACTCTAGGTCTGGAAAAAAGTTTAAGTACAATATTTACAGAAAACCCACTAATAATTGTTCCTATTACATTATTATTCTGATCACCACATTAATGTAAACGATCCGTTTCTTTCTACTTTGTTTCTAAGAGGCTACGAATTTGTAGCCCTGAGTTTATTGACGATGAAATTAGTAAATACAAATTGCTTTTGATTTAAAATACCCAAAGAACTGCATAGATAAGTCCTTAAAAATGGCAAGAAAACCTTCTACGAAGTAAAGGATAAGATTCCTTATAACACAAAAAATGTTTTAGTGTTACCATTCAGAGAAAATTTCCTTGAGCTCCCGAATCTGCTGAGGACTTTTAACGTAATATTGCGTTCAAAATTTGATGTCATTAAGAATTCATTGATTAAGAACTCCCCTTTAAGTGAACATGGTTGTGATATAAAATCCCTTGCCAATATGTTAATAAATTTTACATTGGCCAAACTGGTAGACCTTGAGTTACGTATTAAACAGCATCAATACAGTATAAGAAGTGGCCAGGAATCTAACGCCATTTTCATTCACGTAAGAGATTCTAATCATCCCATTGATTGGAAAATGCTTCCAAATTAAGGTTTAGTAAATCTATTGTTAGCAGAAATATATTGGAATCAAGTGTGATCAAGAATAATGCGGATTTGGTCTTTAATATTAGCCCTGGGTTGTACAAATTAGATTCGTACATTGTCAGTAAGTTGGCGATGGGCCTACTGTTTTCTTAACTGCATTTTTTGCCTCTTAATGGTTTGCCCTGGTTAAATAAATAAATATTATTGTAAGAACTGTTAACATTCTTATGTGTCTATTTTAATTGTAATATTTCTTTCGTGTATAATCTTTGGTTGCTGGGTGGTTTATTGGATTTTTGAAGTGGGTTGCTGTTGGGATAACATTTTTTTCCAGATTGTTTTTGTTGAAATTTTGTAATAATCTGTAAGACGATGGCAACTTTCTCTTTGTTTTCATTAATTTCGGGCCTCTTAATTTTTCCTATTTCAATTAAATATTAGTGTTAATAACCATTATAATAATTTTTTTGTTTTTCTGTACTGGTGTTTTGTCTAATTTCATCTGTATAGTAATTAAGCAGCCTACAGATTATGTTTTCTATTTGTTATCTACGTTATCTATTTGTTTTTCATTAAATTCTTGCCATTAATTGCCTGTTTTTAATTAAATATTATGTTAATAACCATTATAAATAATTTTTTTCTCTGTATTGGTTTTCTTTTTGTCTAATTTCATCTGTACAGTATATATTTTTTATATTCAGTTATTTAGCTGCCTACAGATTATGTTATCAATTTGAAAAAATCTTTAGAGGGCTTTAAGGCCTTTAATTTGAGGTGCCAATTGTGAATTTTTTG
The DNA here is from genome assembly GCA_023014485.1 of Bathynomus jamesi. Classification (NCBI taxonomy): domain Eukaryota; kingdom Metazoa; phylum Arthropoda; class Malacostraca; order Isopoda; family Cirolanidae; genus Bathynomus; species Bathynomus jamesi. Next base: position 407,843 of record JAJOZX010004111.1, read on the forward strand.
CTTGTCTATTTAACTCATTTACTTTGTAATCTCCGTCTATTTTCTGTTCCTCCTTGATAATGTGAATATTCACGAAAGCGCTCGGACTTTGTGTTTCCTTTTCCTTGTGGTTGTTTGCTTATTAATAAGTCACGTGTTATTTTGTGATTCTAGTGCATATATATATATATATATATATATATATATATACATATAATATATATATTATATAGTATATATATATATATATAAAATGTTATAATGTTTATAATGTTTCAGACCAACAAAGACCCTAGGATCCACTCGTGGCTGGTCTACCTAACTGTGTTCGTAATTGTGTATTGTGTATGTCCTTTGGGTTTCGGAGGGGACCGACAATTTTTCGTGGGTTCCGAACACAAGAACATAAGAAATTTATGTAACACTGCCTGTACATTCGCAAGACCATTTTTGCAAAACTAATAAATTTCATTAAAAACTAATTAATTATCGATTTAAAACTAAGGTAGAATCTCTGGATCCAGAGAATCAAGTCATAATAGACTACTATCCACAAATATGTTACACTCTATCTATTTATAACCGACATGCAAATATATCAGATCCAAAGAATCCAGTCAATTTCATTACGGTATCCATCAATACTAGTACCTTGCCCAAAGAAAAATAAGTCACGGTCCATATCGATTGCGGACCAAGTCAAAATTTACAACCATATACATTACAATATACATACTTAGGAGGAAAGTGTAGGTGTGGCTGTAAGACTGTACAGTAATGTAGAACTGTGTGTGCACCCATTGTGGGTCTCCCATTTCAAGGTGTTTGTCGGGCAAGTGAAGATCATGAGTTTTTCAATACCTCACAGTACTATGGGGCACCGCTCGGCAGAGGAATCTCTTTAATGGGGTGTGTAAGGACAAGAGTATCCCCTAACCCAAGATGCTGCCTCCCTATATCCCACAACACTTGTGTTGGCTGTGGGATCTATCACCACAAGCCTTAATTTTACTACCTTAAACTATACCCATCTATCAACATATGCGTCTAATCGATTTTTTAAACATGTTTATAGACGTGCTACTAATTACTTCTACCGCAAACTATTCCACTATTTACTATTCTATTGTGTAAAAAAAGTTTTTTGGCAACTGCTGTCTCGAACCTTCTACTTGTCAACTTACACCCGTTATTTCTAGTCCTATTATATTGAGATATTTCGAAAAAGCTATCTCTATCTACGTTATCGAACCCATTCATATTTTGAAAACCTGGATTAGATCACCTCTTAGCCTCCTAGTCTCGAGTGTTGTTAATTTTAAACTCCTTAAGCCTATCCTCGTACGACTTTGACCTAAGCGACGGAATCATCTTAGTTGCTCGTCTTTGAACTCTTTCGATTTTGTCTATATCTTTGCGCATATGCAGATTCCAAAATTGGATCCGTACTCCAATGGGGTCTAACTAATGATTTATAAAAGGAACTATAATATCGCGCATTTGTACTCAAAATTCGAGCTATAAAACCTAACACTTTGTTCGCCTTATTGACCGCCGCTGTACTTTGTTTCGCTACTTTTAAATCACCAGTGACTATTACTCCTAAATCTTTTTCCTGCTCTACGCTTGTTAAATCTTTCCCTGACATACTATAAGCAAAATTACTGTTACGCGAACCTATATGCAAAATTTTGCACTTATCAACGTTAAATCTCATTTGCCATGTGACTGACCAATCAACGATTTTATTCAGATCTTCTTGGATTTTACCTCTACCACCCAGCTATGTGTCATCCGCAAACTTTGAAACTGTACTGACTAAGCCGACATCTAAATCGTTAATATATATAAGAAAAAGCAAGGGGCCCAATACAGAACCCTGAGGAACGCCACTCGCTACATTAGCCCAACACGACTCCGCTCCATCAACGACCACCATCTGTTTCTACTCGCAAACCACTCTTCTAGCCAATTTATTACTACCCCCTGATTCCCATGAGCCTTAGTTTTTTCAATGAGTCTTTTGTGCGGCACGGTGTCAAACGCTTTTTGAAAATCTAAATACACTACATCAACCGCCCGATGTCTATCGTAACGGTGAACCACGCTTTGGAAAATTCTAAAGATTAGTTAAGCAAGATTTGTTTCGCTAAAACCGTGCTGCGTATTTTCCAACTAGTTTATGCACTTCAAGTGTTCAACTATACGATCCCTAATTATTGCTTCCAGTAGCTTACCTACAACAGACGTTAAACTGATTGGCCTATAATTTCCCGCCGCACCTTTATCGCCTTTCTTAAAGATAGGTGTTACGTTTGCTAACTTGAAATTATCTGGTATGACCCTCAAATGGACGCATTAAAAATCTTTGTTAGCGGCACACAATAGTATCTTTTTAATTCTTTTAGTTGTAAGGATATATGGAATCCGGACCCTGTGATTTACGCGTTTTCATTTATCAATAGCGCATTACCTGCCCTTCACTAACCACGATATTATCCAAAATATTACCATTTCAAAAGGTATTATGTCTATGAACCGTAGGATATTCGTTACATCTTCTATAGTAAAAACTGACGTAAAAAATTCGTTTTAGCAAGGTAACCATTTCCTTGTTTTCAGAAACTAGATCTCCGTTTACATTTTTTCAAAGGCCCCAAGACACTTTTACTGGATTCCTATTATTGACGTATTGAAAGAATCGCTTGGGGTTTTTCTTTACCGTCACGATCTATGGAGATTTCAAATTCGCGCTTCGATTTTTTATTACACTTTTCGCTTCACGCCTCAGAGATGCAGTTTTTTTCGTACAACAAATTGTCTTTATCGCACTTATGTTGCTTATGCCCGTCTCTACTCTTTATATGTTCCTACTCTAGAGTAAACCACAAGGGCATTGTTCTTTACTTTCGCACGCTTAATTTTTGTACGGTACACATTCCTTATTTATAGTCCTAAATACCGTTTCGAACGTTTTCCACATTAGTTTTGCGTTAGAGTTCCCCATTACGTTTTCCCAATTGACGTGTGACAATTTATTTCGAAATTTACTAAAGTCTGCGTGCTGGAAGTTGGGAATTTTAGTCGAGTTAGCTGGTTTCGAGTGACTTACTGAGAGGACAAACTCTACCATATTGTGATCGCTATTGCTTAACGGTTCTATTACTTGAAGATCAGTAATTAGCCTATCATCCGTAGTTATTACTAAATCTAAAATACTGTGTCCAACCTCGTAGGTTCCCCAACCTTTTGAATAAGAAGCTATCCTTGAGAAAATTAACTAAACGATTACCTTCCGTGTCTCCCTGCATTATAATATATATATATATATATATATATGTATACATATATATATATGAGGATATATATATATATATAATATATATATAGATATATATATATATACATATATACACTCATATATATATAAATATTATATATATATATATATATATATTTATATATATATATATTATATATATATATATATATACTATATATATATATATATATACTCATATATATATATATATATATATATATATACTCATATATATATATATATATATATATATCCTCATATATATGTTAACCCCTCCGTCTATGGCCCTGGGGTGGTTCGAATCGACGGGGATTCTGGTTGGGAGGCAGCAACGGATATTTCTCGCGATAGTTTTCTTCTATAACATTCTAACTCTTCTCTCATTTCTAATTTTTTGCGCCTCAGTCGCAAAGTATGGCCAAGGCCATGGGATGAAATATCTTTGAAGCTTCAGAAAGTATTTCTCTTTTTGTATTAGTTACCAAATTAAGTTCAAATTCCTTTGTACAAAGTGAATCATGCTTAGCAGAAGCTTTCTCAAGGTAGATGATGAGTCAACAGACGCAGTTAAGCCCTACTTAGATACGTTATTTACACAAAGCAGATTAAGTGGATGTTATTAACCCACTAACAACAGTACGTAACCATTTTGTGATGTAAACTCGAGTGAGACGTTTATTTCAAAAGCACAGAGTTTAAATTGGAAATCGTTTCAGCCAATATTTTGCTAAATAATTTTTAAAATGCCCCCTAAACATTGTAATTGCACATTAAGTTCATATGACAAAGTCTAATTCACAAATGGTTTCTCTCTCTACAGCTACATAACTTTCATACCCTGGGACTCTTACACTGTTCACATACCAAAACATATTTTAACATAACATAAAATCTTTCCGACTTAATATTAAATTCAGCTGATCTCAGAGGTACTGAAAAACCATTTAAGTGGTTATATATACAGTATATATATATATATATATATATATATATATATATATATATATATATATATATATATATATATATATATATATAATTGGGATACGTCACAGTCTTCCTTTTCTACTTTCCACTGTTTTTTGGGGAGTTACAGGGTTCAGAGTAAGATTAGGGACTAGTTTCTCCATTATTTTCCAAGTGTAAATAATGGTGTGTATCTCTCTCTCTCTCCTCCTCTCCAGTGAATATAGGTTTAATTCACGTAACCTTTCCCAGTAGTTTAGTTCTTTGCACCCAGTGATCTTGACTGTGAAGCGTCTCCGATTCCCTTCTAGTTGTCCAATGTCTTCTTTTTTATATGGGTATGTTAGAATCGAGCGGTATTCCTATTTGGGTATGATCAGTGTTTTCAGTAGAGGAATCATTATATTCGTATCTCTTCGTTTAAAGGTTCTCAGTATCTGCCCAGTTACTCTCTTTGCTCTGTTTACTGCTATCTTATTTTGTGTTTGAAATTTCGCATCAACAGTCATTACAACTTCTAAATCTTTCGCTTTAGAATTTCTCTGAATTTTCTGTCTATTTGGGGTATAATATTCCACGGATTTTAGGTCCACTTTTTCCGTACCGTAACAGCTGAATTTCTCAGTGTTAAACTTCATATTATTTCGGAGAGGCAGCGAATTAATACTTACGATAAACTGCGAGTTATTTACATTAGTATCAATATCAGAATATCCACTGCTGTTAATAAATGGTGTAACTTAACACAAAGTTATAAAGTTATAATGGTAATTCAACGCAATATCAAATGTATCACTATTACATTTAGAGACGGATATACAGTATATATACGCCATTAATTGTCTTTTCATAGCTATCAGTGTACAATTAATAAAAGATAACCTGTATTCTTTGGAGCCAGCACTGTAACATTGTAGCACTGAGCTGCATACTTCTGATTCTGATGATGATACACCTTGAATTCTGCCGACCTGTAGTCGTTCTCTGAGGAAGTTATGGAACCATTTTCCCACTTCGTCTGTTATTCCCATATGTTTCAGCTTATAGAGCATTATACCATGAAGGTACATGATGTCATATACACGGATTTTGCTAAAGCTTTCTGCAAGTGCGATCATGGTATAATAGCACATAAAATGAAACATTTGGGAGTAGCAGACAAAGTGGGAAAATGGCTCTATAACTTCCTGAGAGAACGACCACAGGTCGTCAAAATTGAAGGTGTATCATCACCAGAATCAGAAGTACACAGCTCAGTGCCACAAGGTTACAGTGCTGGCTCCAAAGAATACAGGTTATCTTTTATCACATTTCCCATTTTACCTCTGTGCTTTTGAAATAAGCGTCTCACTATTGAGTTTACATCACGAAATGGTTACGTACTGTTGTTAGTGGGCTAATAACATCCCCTTAATCTGCTTTGTGTAAATAATGTATCTAAGTTGTTGTTACTTGCTGCTGGTTAGCCGATCAGCCCACCCTAATCGAGCAAGCCGGCGCCACGCAGGTAACCAATCGCCCTCTCCGGAGTGGACCACAGGTTCAGCGCTCTAGTGATGTTGTGTTGTGTTCGTTGTTGTGCTAGAGCGGTACAGTCTGTCATAATGTGTTCAATTGTTTGTGGTGTGTCCTGGCACTGGTGGCAGATGTCGTCTGTGGAGTTGTCTAGTCTGTGTTTATATGTCTGTAAGTTGGGGTAATGTCCACATCTGAATGGTGCTAAGTTAACTCGATCCGAACTCCTCAGGATGGTCTCTGACCTGTCAATGGGTAGCGGCTTCGCACCTAGGACCGCATTCGGACCGAGTCGTGTCACTGCTTTGTGGGTTAGGTGTGTGTGTATGTGTTTTCTGTACTGTGTGATGTCTGTGGGGCGTGGTATGAAATGGAGTATTTGGTTATAATGTCTCTCTGGTGTTACCTTAATGGTGCGAGGTGTTGGTGCATGATTGTACATGTAGTGGCAAGGGTGTTGTGGGTTAGTTGTCGCTGCTGCCATGAATTGTGTTCCCCTCATGTCTAAATTTTCCCTAATTTTCAGTGTTTTTGTTTCTGTGTGCAGGTGTTCTATTGGTGTTGTTTGGGTACATCCTGTAATGATACGAAGTGCGTTGTTTTGTATTGTCTGTAAGGTGTTTATGTGTGTCTGTTTGAGATAATGGGTGCCCAGCATGGACTAGCATAGTCCATAACTAAGCGAATATATTGTTTGGATATGAGTGATGTTATTTCCTGCTGGTGTCCAAAGTTTGTGCCTGTTAGTACCCTAAACGTGTTAAGTCTTGACGTACATTTGTTTTTAATGTCCTGAATGTGGTTTGCAAAAGATAATGATGTGTTGTATGTGACCCCAAGTATTTTGGTCCTGTGAGTGTGTGGAATGTTGGTGTTGTTTAGTGTAATCTGTGGAGTTATCTGGTGTTCTTTTGTGTTGCTTGTTAGCAAGGTGATGGTTTATTTTGTGGGCGCTACTTTGAGTCTATTGTTTGTGAGCCAGTCTTGTATACTGTTTATGTATGTTTGTAGTTTTTTGTGGCGGTGTCGATGTTGTTGTGATGTTAGAGTGATGTCATCTGCATATGATGATAAGGTAAGCTTGTTATCTATGGGTGTTGGAATGTCATGCATGTATAAGTTGAACAGTATTGGTGAGAGAACAGAGCCTTGAGGGACCCCGTTCGGAAAAAGCTTGTTTTTGGATGACTTGCCATTAAATGTGACATGTGAGTATCTTCCTGAAAGATAGTTGCTCAGCCACCTTTTGGTGTTATTGTGCGTGTTTGTGTTGAGTATTTTGTTTATGAGAGTGAAGCGTGGGATAGCATCAAATACTTTACTAATGTCTACTTTTGCTAATAGTGTACGTTGAGCTGGTCGTCTGGAGTTGATGCCATCCATGATGTGCTACGTGAGGTTAGTGAGTGATGTCATGGTTGAGTGGTGAGGTCTGAATCCATGTTGAGTAGGCGATAGTGGTATGTGTGGGTTGGTGATTTGTAAGATTAGTCTTTCTGTTACTTTGGAAGGTGTGTATAGTAAAGTATGAGTCTATAGGAAGCTGGTTCTATTGGATTCTTGTTTGGTTTGAGTAGTGTAATAATTTTACCTTGTTTCCATATGTCAGGAATAATACAGTGTTGGTATGAATATGGGCTGATGTTTGTGAGAGCTAGTATTCTCTGTGGGCCCAAGTATTTAAGGTGTATGTTAAATATGTTGTCTGGTCCAGTACCCTTCGAATTCTTAATGTTTTTGACGATCTTAGTGGTCTGGTCTGTATTGAAGGGTGTAATGGTCGTGTTGAGTCCGTAGGTTTTCTTGTGTCTGGCTCTTTGTCTGTCTGCGTGTTTCTGGTTGTTGTCTCTGTTTAAGTGACTTATCTTTGCGTAGTGATTAACTAGAATGTTAGCTTGTTGTGTATATGTTGGGATATTATTTTAGCTGTGACAGATAGCCGCGTGTGAGGTGTGAGTGCCGCTGTTAGAGTGAGTAATGCTGTTTATAGTCTTGTATACATTGGATATATCTGTGGAGTGGTTTAGTGTTGTTATGAATTCCCTAAATGTTTCTGTTTGTTTTTCTTTAAGTTTGTTGTTTATTCTGTGGTGAGCTGTTGTATCTACTGTTTTATGGCTTCTGTGTGTGGTGTTTGTGTGTTATGTTTGAGGTTGTTACGTTGCCTTATGAGGTGGGCTATTTCTCTAGTGTAATTTGGGTTGTATTTCCTAATGTTGCCCTTAGGTATGTATTTATTTGCATTATTGATGATCTGATTAAATGTCTTGAGTGTTGTATTGATGTTCATGATGGGTGTGCTGTTTAATGTGGTGAATTGTTTCTCAGTCTGTATTTTGGATTGTTCCCAATTAGCTCTCTTGTAATTTATGTAAGTGTGCCTAAGGCTTTTGAGGTAGAGAGTAGAACGTATTGTAATGATGATGGGCAGGTGGTATGATGACAGTTGTTTTTCTGTTCTCCAGTGAGAGGAAGTGTAGCTAGTGAGGGGGAGCAGAACGTCATGTCTGGGGAGGAGTTTGAATATCGTGCTTGATATGGCATGTGTGCATGCTTTTCTGTATTGTTAAGAATGAAGAGGCTGTTTAGTTGTGTGGCTATATTGGCGCCTCTGGATGTTGCTTTGGTATCTAAGTAGGGCTCAATTGCGTCTTTTGACTCATCAACTACCTTGAGAAACCTTCTTCTAAGCATGATTCACTTTATACAAAGGAATTTAAACTTAATTTGGTAACTAATACAAAAAGGGAAATACTTTCTGAAGCTTCAAAGATATTTCATCCCATGGCCTTGTCCATACTTTGCAACTGGTAGAGCAAAAAATATTTCTCCAAGAGCTTTGGAAGAAAAATGTAGGCTGGGATGAAACAGTATCAATCAAAGATCAGTCTAATGTAAACTCTTCAGTGATTAGGGGAAAATAATTAGCTAGTAGGCTTGTATTCGGTCTTCACTTGATGTAATGCAATTATGTGCATATTTATAGATCCTGAAAATAAGTTTCTCCATATTTCTGATTTCTCTAATGAAATGATCGATGAAATGAC